>JALHBU010000398.1:0-158869 GCA_024340005.1 Tolypocladium tropicale | reverse complement strand
AAAAAAAAAAAAAAAGGGTACCCATTGGTTCGGCAGCATGACATTCAGACCTGGTTGGCCGCCTCCTTGTTCCTGGCGTGGTGGTGCTCGGTCTTGAACTCGCCGAGCGGGAAGACGACCCAGGTCGTGGACTTCTGCATAATGCCGGCAGAACCGGCGTAGAAGGCGGCAAAGGCACATAAGACGGCGAAGACGCCGCCGGCGCGGTTGACGCGCACGGCGGCCGTCAGGTGACTGGTGGCGATGAACTGGGCGATGCTGAGGAAGAAGAAGGCCAGCACGAGGAGGCCGAGGACGGTGAGGATGGCGATGTTGGTCCTCAGCGCGGCGATGAAGAAGATGAGGGTCAGGAAGCACCACAGGATGAGAAAGATGCCAACGGCGAAGGTGAAGGCGTGCAGGTCGCCCGCGTAGGCGTCCTTGATGCCCAGACTGGGGATGAGGAACATGGCAAAGGCGAGCCAGAAGGCGCCGTAGGAGCAGTGGACGGTGGTGCCGAAGGTGTTGCCGACGGCGAACTCCATGACGCCGGCGACGAACTGGGCGGCGCCGCCGAAGAAGACGGCGAGGCCGAAGACGGCCTGGTCGGGGCCGACGGGGCCAAAGGGATCAGAGTTGGGCAGTCTTTGGGAAAGATTCGAGGTTAGCGAGTCCCGTAGTTGGAGTAATCCGAGGGCGTGTGACACTTGAGGGGGGACGGGAGGGAGCTCACCCTGCACCGCACTGGTAGAGACCGAGGACGAAGGTGGTCAGGGCGAAGCTGATGAGGCCGAGGGGGCCCGGGTTGGCGATCTTGCCGACCTTGGCGTCGTAGACCTGCGACACCATGGACTGGTGAGGCTTGGCGACCATGCCTCCGCCGGCGGTGGTGCCGGGCCCGGCGTTGTTCATGTTGTCTGCGTAGCCGCCGCGGTTGTCCGTGTAGCCGCCGCGGCCGGTCGTGTCGCCGAGCTCGCCGAGGTGGCCGGCGTCACCGAGGTGGCCGCGGCCGTTGGTGTAGCTCTGCTCACCGGCAGCAGCAGCAGTGTTGGACGCCATGTCTGCTTTTTTTATTCTTTCTCTTGTCACTTCTCACTCTCACTCGATCAATGGTTACGTGACAGCGCAACGATGAGGCTCAGTGTCAGTTTCTTTTTCTCTCGGCACAGAATGGGGGTGAGTTTAAGTTGGCACGACGGCCCCCCCAGGGGCAGAGCGCCGCGATCGCCCTCTTATACGGCCAGGACGCTCCCGCAGCGCAGACCCGGCGAGGCCCATCCCTCGCCCGATATCCCAGGCGCCATCGCGTCGAAAGAGGCAAACCTTGATGCTGCTCGCGCGGGGTCGCGTCCCTTTGGCTGCGGAACGTCGAGGCTCGTGACGCCCGGGACGCTCGGCCAGAGGCCGCCCGGGGGGCCATGGGCCCTAGTGATGGAGCTGGGGGGAGCTGCGAAGTGAGAGGGGGGGCCAGTCTCGCGGCATCGTGATTCGATGCCACCCGGCAGGAAGCTTCGAAATAGCTCCATCGTAGCTGCGGCAGCAGCTGCAGCGAGCGGTGGTGACACGCGGGCGTGGTAGTTTTTTTTTTGGGTTGAGCGTGGTGGTGGTGCGGGCGGAGCGTGTAAGTGCCGGCGTCGAAGGCGCGCGCCAATGACGGCGACGGGTCCCCGCATTGGATGGGCGACGGCGTCTGGGGGAGGCATCTCGTCATGATGTGCTAATCATGGGCGCACGGATATGAGACGGTGGTACGAGGACGGCTGAAGGGAAGTGATGGGATGAGCGTGGCCCGAAACTGCGCGCGAAGCGAAGCCGTGGATGCGCACGGGTGACGGGGCGTCGGGAAGCGATGGGGAGGGCGATGATCGCATGCCCGATGACGGATTGGGGTTTCGGTCATGCAGGTCTGCAACAAGGTGATTGCGTGTATGATGCATATATTCTGTGTTGGAGCTACCTATCCAAAGTGAGCAGCGCCCCGTGTCGCTGTCAAGTCGCACAGCGTGCAGGTGAGCATCGACGCCGGTGATGGATACCTAGGTATCTCAGCACACCTCCAAGCGCATTGCCACGCTTCTTGGCGGCACAGGAGCTCCTCGGATAAAGCATGCCGCCTCATCGGCAGAGCAGCTCACCGAGACTGGCCCAGACCGGGAGCCCTCTGGCCCGTTCCCCCCAACCTACCTTACCTTCCAGTACCCTCCGCGCCAACGCCCAGGAGCCTCCCTCGCGCCGAAGCTCGTCAGCGATCCACTGGAAAAGCGCCTGGAGCTCTCCCCGGACCTCCATGGCGGGCCCCACAAGTTCGCGGACCAGCTGCCCTGTGCCCCGTCCGCCCGGCGCGCGGCCGACCTAGCCGAAGAGTGGGGCTCCCGCTGGGCCATGTGCTGATCTCATCCGCTGACGGTTTCGCCGCCCGCCGTTCGTCGACCTCACCACACGCTCTCTGCCTTGGAGCCTCGCTCATCCCCCATCCATCCGTCCATCCAGCCATCCATCCAGCCATCAGCACCCACCCGGCGAGGCGAGGTTCCATGTTCGGAAGCGGGAAGCATGTGCCTCTCCGCCTCCGGCCTCCGCCGTCCGTGCCCGCCGTCATGATCGCGAGGACGCCCGCCGCGGCGCTGTGCACCGCGTGCGCGCGGCCGTTGCCATCGCCGTCGGCCTCGTTGCCGTGCGCCAGCCGTCGCCGGCCGGTGGCATCGTCCTACGCGCCGCGGGTCTCTGCTGGGACGAGGGCCCCCGCCAGGGGATATGCCACGGCGCAGGATGGCCGCGACGACGACCACATCCCGACGTGGCCGCGAACGCCGCACCCGACGCCCTACGAGATCTTCGACATCCGCAAAGGTGCTCCCTACACCAAGCGCCGCTTCTACCAGCTCGTGAAGCTCTACCACCCCGACACGCACGACCACCACCACAGCCAACACCACGGAGCCGCCCCCAGCTCCTCGTCCTCTGCGCTCCCCGGCCTCTCCCCGGCCTCCCGCCTCGAGCGGTACCGCCTCGTCGTCGCCGCCAACAACCTCCTCAGCGACCCGGCCAAGCGCCGCCTCTACGACACGCACGGCATCGGCTGGACCGACGGCCACGGCGGCCCCAGCCTCCGCGACGTCGACCGCGCTTGGCGGAGCCAGCCCGGCAACGCCGCCCACAACGCCACTTGGGAGGACTGGGAGCGCTGGCGCGATGCCCGCGAGGGCCGCGGCCGCGAGCCCACGTACATGAGCAATGGCCTCTTCGCCTTCCTCGTCGTAGCCATGTGCTCCGTCGGGGCCCTGGCCCAGGCCAACCGCGCCGAGACTTCCGGCTACCAGGTCGTCGAGATTTCCCATCAGCGCAACGCCGCCATCGGCCAGGACATGCGCAAAAATACCATGCTCTCGAGGGGGATGAGCAAGGATGAGCGAGTTGACAGCTTTTTGCGGGATAGAGAGAATGTGGCATACGACTACACGCCCGGTAGATACGACGAGCCTCCGCATCAGCCCGACGGGCCATCATGAACATGCATGTAACGAAGTTGTTGTCCATGGCACGGACATGGAGCAGTGTATCAATCCAATCATCGCATCTCACGTCTGTTCTGCTACATTTCAATCGTAACGTCATGAAGCGTCGTTATTGTCTCCTCGCCAACGCAGGCCTGCTTCCACACTCTTTACGTCCATGCTGACCCCGTCTTCCGAGTCATTGCCCTGCTCGCCAGCCCAACACTTTTGGCCAAGGCGCAGCTCAGGCGGCCTTGGCGCCTCACGGGGAACGTAGTTTTTCGCTTCCAGCTCCTCCTCCGCCTCCGTGTCCAGCCGATGGTTGATAACGTTGTCGATCCGAAGGCGCGGGGGACCCGAGTTGAGTCTCGTGCCGTTCTTTGGAGGGCCAGCTAGAGAGGCCGTCAGTGAGTCAAGCACAATACCCGAGAGAAGGGGCCAACTTACACAAAACAAGATCAAAGAGTTTGACAATGACGGGCCCCCACACGGTCATGGCAATGATCTGCCCGTAAGACCACTTACTCGGCTCGAAGCTGTCCGAGTTGAAGACCTTGAGGAGCGAAACCATGTACAAGAGGTTGACCACGAGGTACGCCAGCTCCAGTATCCGCCACACCCACGTCTTGAGCTTGAGCCAAGCGGGCTTGAACCTGCCCACCGGGCCCCGACCGATGTGGTAGCTTCCTATGCGGATGTGGCGGGTGAGACGATGACTCCGCAGCGTCCAGCTCAGCTGGTCGACCACGAGGATGAGTATCGCAATGGTGTCCAGGACGAGAAAGACCATCTTGTACAGGTAGGGGCGGGGGAAGAAGCTCAGGTTGACGCCGTCGACGCCGTGCATGGCGGCGCAGTAGCTCCGAGGGCTGGGGTTGCCGCCGCAGGCATCGATCTCGTTCTCCTTGCGGAACAGGTTGAAGGCGTCGCGGAAGTAGACCTTCTGGCTCGTGGCCACAATGGCAAGCAGGTACTCGGCGAAGAAGCCGAGGAAGGTGTGCCAGTTGCGTATGCCCTCGTTGTGCAGGCAGATCTGGATGAGGAACATGGGCAGGATGCCGTTCTGGCTCACGTGGAAGGCGACGGCGGCGTTGACGATGATCTCGCCCCAGAAGGTGCCCTCCTGCGAGTTGACGACGATGGCGAGGATGGAGGCGATCTGGATGGCGAAGACGAACCAGCACTGGGCCTCCTGGAACTCGACGAGCGTCGTGGCGAGGGCGACGCTGGTGCGCGACAGGGCCGACGAGTCGCGCCAGATCATCGTCTCGATGCGCGTGAGGCGGCGCTGGAGCTTGAACGAGGGCACGCGCTCCTCGTCGTCCTTCTGCTGCTGCTGCTGCGGCGGCTGCGAGAAGCGCACCCACAGCGAGAAGGCCTTGAGGGAGAGGTAGAGAACGCTGGAGAAGCCGACTTGGAGGACGTACGAGATGAGTACCTGGCGAGCCGCGCGTGTTATTTTATTTTCACCTCGGCCCCCTCTCGATCACGGCCCCTTGCGGCGGCCTGGCTGGGCTTGGCTGTCACTCACCCCGGGCCCGAAGATGTCCGGGTTGATCTCGGCCACAATCTCCGGGCAAAAGGCCGTCATGGCGCGGAAGACGTCCGGGGGCTCGGACTGGGGGCCGAGCCTCTTGATGGAGTCGTTGCAGGGCTTGCGGATGCCGTCGCCGCCGCACGCCGCCTGGGCGCACGAGACGAACGAGGCCAGTACGGGCCGCTCGTCGAAGGAGGCCAGCGAGGCGCCGCGGCCGACGAGGCCGCTGGCGTTGCGCTCGGCCTCGGCGGGGATGTAGAAGTGCGAGCCGTCGCGCGCCCAGTAGGCGATGGACGAGAGGGCGAGGCAGTTGTAGAGCGTCTCGATGGAGCCGAAGAGGAGCGCCTCGTCGCGGCACGCGCGCGCGCAGTCGGTCGGGCCCGCGTCGCCGCCGCCCTCGAGCCGGCAGCCGTTGGGGAAGAGCCACATGTCGGCGTCGCCCTCGGTGCCGGCCTCGAGCAGCGGCTGCTTGGAGAAGATGTCGTAGTACTCATTGTGGCCGCCGATGAGCTCCAGGTCGTGGAAGGGGAAGAAGCGAGAGTTGCCGCCGAAGTCGCTCGAGGAGAGGAACTGGATCGACAGCGGCGGCGGCGAGGCGGAAGCGGAAGCGGAGGCTGAGGCGGTGGCTGCGGCGGCTGTGACGGAGGAGAAGGAAGCGGAGGAAGAGACCCAGGTCGAGGTGAGGCTCATGGCTCACTCACCCTCGCTGACCCTTCGCCTCATCGACCGCCCAGGCCTCTATCCGACGTCGTCGTCGCCGTCTCACGCACTGCCTCCCCGACAACCTCTGCCACTCCACAACGACAAACCAAACCACGACGTAGCGTAGGAATAGCTAGGCGAATGAGACGCGACTGATCTAGTCAGATATCCCAGCACGCATCCACTCGTGAAGCCGCGAACTCGTACTCCTCAGGGTGTCCGCCTTCTGCACTGAGCCGGGTCCTCGCAAACGTCGGACTCTGGCCACCAAACAATCGCGCCTCGCAGGAACAAGCCGGTGAGGAGTAGTCTTGGTTCGTGCTTATTACGGGCCGGATTCTTATGACCGAATAAGGCGTCGGCCTCCATCGCGATGGTGGGTCGACAAGGATCGTGCGAGTTGGGCTTAACTAGAGGGGAAAAAGAGCCAAGACCAGCGTCGCCCGATCGGGGCGCCTTGTCAATGCGAAGAAAAGTGGCTGTTTCTCAGGTGAATTGGGCTTCGCCTGGTCATGACGAAAGTCTTTGGAAGGGACGAAAGGATTCGGAGAGGGCTAGAGGTTTTGGACCAAAGGGTGAAAACGAGGGCGAAAGGTTTCCATTGGAGGGGATGAAATGTTCCCATTGGAGGGGATGAAATGTTTCCATTGGAGGGTATGAAATGCTTCCATTGGAGGGGATGAAATGTTTCCATTGGAGAGGGCGAAATGTTTCCGTTGGAGGTGAAAGGTTTTGGAGGAGGTAAAAAGGTTTAGGCGACGGCCATCGTGAGCGGCTGGAAACGCTCTGGACATGATTCACGATCACGATTCGATAAGTTCTCGAGTGGCTTTGCCCAATTGTCTTTCGTAGACACTTGAGAATGCCAGAGCCTGTGTTCAGCGTGCGACAAGCACTGTAGTAAAACGAAATGAGTATTCCAGCACTGGAGATGACGACACGTTTGCTCACTGCATGCGCATGCAGAATAGAATATGCATCATCTCTGGTGATGGGTCGAAGGAGAAAGCAAGGCATAACTGGTCCCGAATTTCTCCAGTCCGCAGTAGTACTTGCAGCACTCTATACATATCAATAGCCCCCAGCGACTGACGATTCATATGCTAAGACTTTCACGTCGACAAACGAATTGCCAATTCCTTACCGGCAACGCCATTTGTGACACAGTCTCGCTCACCATGCTTACTCCGATCCCAAACTGGCTTTTCTCACACATCTTTACTGTACTTGTCTTTTCCAACACTTCTCAAATCTACGGCTGGCAATTCAGAGAGCCGCTCCGCAATGTGAATCCTACTCCCGAATCATGCCTCAAAGTCTTTGAGAGCCAATGATACGGCACTCCCATAGCCCGAATCATCCAGTGCCGCAATCGCGAATGGAGAGTTGTTGATTGTCTTCGCTTGAACTTTTTCTACGGTAGTGTTTTCTTTCCAAATCGGGAAATTTATAACTGTCGAAGAAAAGGTACTTGGACCACGCCAGACCAATCCGCCAGCGAAGTACATCCGGCTGTACCGACAAAAGCCGAGGCAGGACGTCACTCCCAATTGAGCCGAGCTCCAAACCACCTCCCCCATCGCTCGCCGCGCCCTCAACACCAAGCCCATCTCTCCCCCCGTGCCTCTCTCCCCAAGCCCAATTGCCGCCGCCCGTCCGCCGCCATGGCTCCCCGTCTGCGCTTCTCGCCCGTCACGGCGCCGCTGTTGCGCCGCCTCTACTCGTCGGCCTCGTCGGGCGAGCCCCTCATCCGCGTCACCAACATCCCCGCGGCGTCGTCGGGCCACATCCGCGTGCTGGAGCTCAACCGCGCCAGCGCGCGCAACGCCATCTCCAAGGCGCTGCTCGCCTCGCTGCGCGCCGAGATCGACGACGTCCACGCGCAGTACGGCCCGAACGGCGAGGAGCTGCCCCTCGCGCAGAGGGGCGCCGGCGCCGCTGAGCTGGGGCCCACGAGAGCCCTGGTCATTGCCAGCGCTGTCGAGACGTGCTTCTGCGCCGGAGCCGACCTGAAGGAGCGTCGTGGGTTTACGCAGCAAGAGTGAGTTTCTGCGAATGCTGTCGAAGCGACAGTGCCGTGGTCGCGGCATAGTAGGCTGACAGACTCCTCTTCAGGACCGCCGACTTCCTCGCCAACCTGCGCGGCACCTTCGCCGCCCTCTCCGATCTCCCCGTCCCGACCATCTCCGCCATCTCTTCCCTTGCCCTCGGCGGCGGCCTCGAGCTCGCCCTGTCGACGCACTTCCGCGTCCTCACCTCCAACGCCACGGTCGGTTTGCCCGAGACGCGGCTCGGCATCATCCCTGGCGCCGGCGGCACCCACCGCCTGCCCGCCCTTATCGGCCTCTCCCGTGCCCGTGACCTCATCCTCACCGGCCGTCGCGTCGCCGCCCCCGAGGCCTACTTCCTCGGCATTGCCGATCGTCTCGTCGAGGTCGTACCCGAGGACGAGCGTGCCGCCTCGGACATCCTTCAGGTCGCAGGCAAGGCGGCTCTTTCCGAGGCCGTGAGGCTAGCGCAGGAGATTTGCGAGGGCGGTCCCGTAGCCATCAGGGCTGGTCTGCAGGCCGTTGCATGGGCGAGACCCGAGAAGGAGGACGAGATGTACCAGAGGGTCGTCAACACCGAGGACAGGAATGAGGCGCTCAAGGCGTTCCAGGAGAAGAGGAAGCCCGCCTTCAAGGGGCGATGAGATGCCGAGACTTGTATAAAAGGAATAAAAACTTCAAGACTTACGAGATACCTTGGAGCGGGTGACCTGTTCCTAATCTCGGCTTGCTCATGAGAAAAGGTGCAGCCTGAAACGTATTGAGGCTGAGAGCACGAAGGGGGGACATCGATTAATCATGTTCTTGTTTCGTTGCTCTATTGCATTGATGCTTTGACCCGAAAACGCCGACATTGCCTCAAGTGCTCACGCTGCGCAGAATTTCGTCGCTCATGGAAACCACGCCTTGCCAACGCTTTGCGAAAAAGCACCCACGACCCCATAGCGCCCAAGTCCCGATGAAGCTGCCGCTGCCCACGTCGTGTCTACCTCCATGTCCTTGTCGTTCATGTCCCTGTCATATTCATACAGCTTTGATCGCCCATCCCAAATCAGCCTTTGGCAAAATCTTCTCACTCTATACGATAAGTCGAAGGCGGAACTGGCCCGACGTTGTCCGTGTCCCCTGACGCTGGCTTCTCCGCATCCGCAACGGTGACATCGCCGTCGTTATCCGTCGTAACAGGGCATGACGTTGGCGTTTCCTGTTCTTCGGAGGCGGGTGCGGGAGGCTGCCGCTTGGGCACATTCACATACTTCTCCTTGTCGTCATCGCGGACGTAACAGAGGAAGTAGGGCTCGCCGCTGGTGCTCAGTGTGTTCAACACCTCGGCTGTGTCCTTGTTCTCGCGGACGTCGGCGTCGTTGTACCACCGCCATACTCGGTCTTCAAAGTCGCAGATCCAGACCCAGTAGTGACCGGACATCAGGTGGCCGCGATGGCAGATGACGGCATGAAGTCGGTAAGGGATATTCTTCATGCTTTCCAAGTGCTCCTCCCGCGTCTTTTCCAGCTCTTCCAGTTCCTTTTTCATCATGTTTCGCACCCAAACATCCGTCTCTGCGTTGTCCATGGGCCTCTGACCCCGTCCGGAGCCTGCAGGAGGCGAAGGGGATGCCGGAGAAGGAGAAGACTCCGGCGTTTGAGACTGCGCAAGAGCGGTCTTGGCAGGCTCAACGACGAGGAACCCATCCTCGACCGGGCCATCAAAGTCCCAGGTCTCTTTGAATGCACTGGCGCGCCATGCCGCATCCCTGTTTCTGTTCATGTCGGCGCTGCCCATTGTTCCCGAAGCCGTGGTTCCGCTTCTGTCGGCATTTCCGGTAGCTTGAGTTTTGTTCCCACTTGTGTCCACGTTGCCACGTTTTTCTTCAGTCCACGCCCCGGAGTCGGTGAACATGCTCAGGTACGGGGGGTTGTGGTCGATCTTTGACAGGAGCGACTTCAAATCAGCGATCCGATCGGTAATCGCCCAATCCTCTACGCGACGTCGAAAAGTCGGCGAATCATGTGGCGCATCCATATACCGATCCAGGTACAACGTCTCCGGGATAACCACTGCGTTGCCATTTTTACTACCCATGGACTGCGAGCGCTGGATGAGCACGTGAAGCACCGGTGGCAGAGTTTTGATAGCAGTGTATCGTGAAAGTTTGCTCTCCTCGAGAATCTGTTGGTCAAAATTGCGCCCAAGGGCATCGTAAAGCGAACATGGGCCATCCGGGGCGGGAAATGCGGTGATGGAACGATCAAAGCTTATCTCATGTTGGTAAGACCTGTCGTCGAACTTTTTGGTGTAGTTGACAGTGGTGACGAAAAAGGTCTCCATGATCTTTTCCAACTGGATACCAGTCTTTTCATCAATTGAGCTGGGTCGGATTGCTGCCTGCAAGCGGTTGATGATGCTTCCCATGACTTCCTCGACGTCCTGTTGATCGGTTCCAGACGACCGTTTCTGGTGTTCCAAAGCGTTGAGGACTTTCTGGTCAACCGTTTCAAGCTCAACGGCATCGGCCATGGAAACATCACCATTTGCCTGATCCACCCCGCTGCTGGTTAAGGGTTGCACATCTTGTTCGCCGTCGGCCATTTTCACATCCTCAGATTGTCGTACCTCTATCGCGGAGTCTGCGTCGCAAATTTCCCTCTCGATCACGGACGTCTCAACCCTCTCATAGGAGCGATCCGACCGTGCATCCTCCTGGTCCACCAGCGTCCTTGAACTCGAGTTGCTAGCTGTATCCATAGGATCGGGCATTGTTGTCACACTGTAAGTGGACATGTCGACATCCTCAGCAGCCGTGTTTGGGGGTGCTGGTGACGGGCGAGCAGGGAGAGGCGGAGGCTGCGATGCAGCCGGAGGTTCTGAGAGTTGCTTCGAGCTATGAAGCAGTGTGTGCGTCGACAGCAAGACGGCATTGGCGAGTCGTTGAGATGGCCGGGTCGCCGCCTGATCGGAGGATTGAAGGTTTCGGAACAGTGTAGCAAGTTCCTGGGCGACTGCTCTGATGTTAACGCTGATCACACTCATGGCAAACCGATTTGTGGATGAGAGCTTACATGCTTGCGCGACCACTGCCTCGCCGCGGTCCATCTGCATCCTATTGCCGCCGAGGAGCCGGGCCTTGATGCTCTCGTCCGTCAATTCTAGCCTGGAATCATCGTAATTGAGCACGATGTCCCGGATTGGCTTCACCGTAAAAAGGTACTGGAGAAGGCTGTTCAAGTAGCAAGTGTTTCCAATGTTGTTGAGCCCTACGGGGATGGAGAAGTCGACTGGTTTGGTAGCGGCAGCTACTCGCGAGTCGTTGTCGGCTTCTGGTATGCCCTTGGACCGACGCAGCTCCAGAGCCGCCTGTTTCAGAGTCGGAGAACTTGTATGGTCCGCAAGCGCGTCCAAGGCATCGAGGTAGACCGCAGTTTCTTCCGCGGATTTGCTACATTCAACCTTGCAAATTGTCAGCGGTGGCTCTAAATTAGGTCTGATCAAGAGGGCAAATCATCCATCAAGATGACAATTATGCGTTCCATCTCAGTTCCTGAAAAGCTGGGGGCATCACTTACTTTAGTCCTGGCTGCTCCAGCCGACGTTTGCCAAGGCACCTCTGAGCTAGCAAGGCCAAGGACCGCTGTGGCAGTCTCCAAAGACATCTTGGCATCGGACTCCATAAGCAGCGTGGCCTGATAGGAGTCGTCGGTTGAAGCCCGAGCAATCAGCATCAGCATTGACCGTGCAGTGATTGCTGTCGCGGGGTCCTGGACGAGCTTATGCCTGAATGCCTGTATAATTGAGTCGGCGCTGTAGTTGTTTGGCGGCTGAAGGCCAAGAAAGTTGAGAGCTTGAGATACTATCCCGTCGTCGTCGCTGGTGCCTCGCCGTTGTAGCTGACTGTCGAAAACCGAAGACTGGGTGATGGCGTAATCCGAAAGGAGCTGATCACCTGTATCGTTCGCCACCGCCATGAGACTCTCCACCAAAGCGCGTCTACGGCTTGTAAGAAGATCCCATTGGCGCTTGTAGGCGTTGACAACGACCTCTCTGGGTTGATTTGGCAGAACTCCCAGTGTCTTGTATCGCTCCGCGTTGATCAAGGCATTTGCGGCAACATTGGGCACCTCTTGACACTGAAGGTCACCATGCAAGACTGGGGTGCAGTAGGTCGGCCGCTCGCCGGCCTGACCAGCCTTGTGGATGAGGCATTGGACTTCGGCTCTAACGTCCTCCAAATAAGCGCGATAAGTCCCCAGTTCTGTCGTCCCAGAAGGACCGCCAGGCGGAGCGGGAGCTATTGGCGTAAAGGCACCCTCATCCACTCCGTTACGGTCGACCACTTCCTCAGTAAATTCCAGTTGTTGAAATATTGAGAAGCAACGAGGCCCAAACAGAACGGCAAAGCGCTTGTTACGCTTCGATATGCTCCTAACATCGTCCGGGTCTGATTCAAGTAGATTTTTCAGGTATGTGTTGAGGTTCAGCGGCGCTTGATATGCCCAGTCGTCGGTTGCGCCCTCATACCGGCTCGGTTCCTGCTCTCTTGCCAGGTTCAGTTGCTCACAAATGGCCTCCCGATCCAACAATAGCCTGATCCACCAGGTGGGCATTCGCGGCTCCGACACTTCCAGAACGACCTGGAAGGTACAGGGTGGTGCTGAGCACACGAAGTGTTCGCGAGCCAGGAGCGGATAATACTTGCTGTGGTCGTTGGTTATTTCTGTATCGGAAGCTGAGCCTACCCAGACGAGGTGGTGCCAGGGAAATTGATTATCTCGGAGCGGCCATCCAGCTTGACTCGCATTGCACATCGAGTCGGCATGAGCTCCATCCCAAGCCATCCTGAAGACGAAGTGGAAATGGCATTCAAGGCAAATCGCTGAGAGAACCCGAGTGGAGGCCGTGGAAAAACTTTGGTTCCCGTTGATTACCAGCTGGTGAGGATGGTCCCAGGTATAGGTGCTATCCAGCTTGGCGCTCCGCGCTCGGTCGAACATGTCGCAGTCGGTGAAGTTGTTGTTGATCAGCTCGTAGATCCATCGACTCGGGTGGCATCCTTTTGGAAGTAGATATTTTAGCATCCGCAGAGACTGTAGCAGGACAAGAAATCAGCAAGACTTACCAGCCATTCCCCGGTTAGGAGCTAGTTTCGACTTCATGGGAGTCATGTTGTGAGGCACGAAGTCGGTTTGAGCCGTGCCCGGCAGAGCGGCGTAGGAGCTCGCATCCTGGTCCTGAGACCGCAGATGGTACGAGCCCGCCATCTTGCGGAAGATAGGGCTGCTTTGAGGTCCGTCGTGATGTGGAAGGCTCTGCTCCGTTCAAGCAGGGTCCCAGCCGGATGCCCAAGCAGGCAACGGAGGAGCAGCAGCTCGCAAGGCGGCCAGCGACGCTTGCGGCAGTTGTACCCGAGAGAAATTATGGTATGCCGTTTTGGCTTTCGCTTCGCGGTGATAATGCGGGAGACACAAGGGTTGTAGAGCAGACGATGTTCAAGAGGTTGGCGCCCGCTCAGCAAGCGCTTGCTTAAGATCGTTGACGTGGGGTTGACACCGCAGGAGTGGCTTTGGACCGGCCTTCAGACCGAGGGCATTGTTGTATTTCAGGTGCCCCAGCCAGGAGAAAAGGCGAAACGGGTTGCGTGGACCTGCGGCGGCGTGGTCAAGCTCGTGGAGTGCGTGATGGAGTGGCGACGTGACGATTCCGCTGACGCAGCTCGCTGATGCAACGGCATAGCTACGGGGTAGCTGCTGCCGGGGAGCCGCTACAGCGGTAGCTACCCGTTGGAGCCGATGACTCAGCTCAAGCACGCGTCGCTGCTCGATGACAGGAGCCAACGGCTCCCAGACCTTCAACTTCCAGGTTCGCAGCAACAGCTTTTTTCTTTTTTTTATATATTTCTTTTGCGCAATCCAATCAAGGGGTTCCCCTCGTTGTGATGCAGCGGAGGCGCCGTGCGCGTCTAACTCGGTCCTGAATCAGCTCTCGACTACCTGGCCGCGTTGTAACTGCGTTGGACCACTGATGCGGCGTTGGGCTTGGCGCGTAAAGGACTCTAACACGCAGATTCAGGGCTTCTTTAAGCCCCGTCAGAGCCTTCACGACAGGGTTGTCGGGATCCTTTTTCTGGAAACGAACCCCATGGGCGTTGAAATTACTATGCTTTCTGAAATTACCATGTTTCCTGAAATTACGTTGGTTCCCGAATACTCGAATGCGCCCATTGCAAGAGGCACAGCCGTGAATGCAAAGCATCTCTGCTTGACAGTGGGTTCACGCATCATGCTTGTGCACCCTGGTGTCCGCAATGTGATGGCATGTATTGAGACATGAACAGTCTTATGACGACAAGCAATGCAATGATGCATGCGCCAAACTGGCCTCTTATCTGGGGCGGAGGCAGAGCTGCTTGCATGAAAGCCAACAAAGCCATCGGCAGGTCTGTCGCTCTTGGCTGAGGCCACCGCCGACTTGGCGTGAGCATAACTCTGGCAATGCCCTTGCGGGCTTGCGTGAGGACAGTGTTCGCCAAATCTACCGACAAAGGACTCTTTTTTCAACAGAACACCCCATAAGAGTGCTTGGCATGTCTGACGGATCCAACATCGTCGATCGGCACCGACGTCCAGCCGGATGTCCGACCCAGGTGCCTCTCGGACACCGAGATCTCACCCCACCCCCTCTCCCCCATGGACCCGTGTGGATTGTCCAACGTCACGCAAGCCGAGCCACGGCAATATTCTCGCATTGAAACAGCTCGACTTAAGATTCTCTCCCGCGGGTGCTACATCAAGTCCTAAGAAAAACATCAACGATGTGCGCCGCCAATCATCCGAGACGGCTTCGTATAGGTGTTGATGTCGGCGGCACCAATACGGATGGTGTTATACTCGACCCTCAAGCCGCATCATCTTCCGACAAAGGCATCTTATCATGGCACAAGGCTCCCACGACAACAAATCCGAGCGTCGGTATTAATGAGGCCATCACAGCCATGTTTGAGTCGGCCAAGATAAGCCCGGACGAGGTTGCAAGCGTCACGATTGGTACCACGCACTTTGTCAATGCCGTCGTCGAGAGAGATGCATCAAGGCTCTCCACCGTCGCTGTCATCCGCCTCTGTGGCCCCTTCTCAAAGCATGCCCCTCCGTGCGTGGACTGGCCTGATGACATGAGGGAGTTGGTGCTCGGCCACTACGCGCTCCTCAAAGGCGGACTGGAAGTTGACGGTAATCTGATCTCGGACATTGATGAAGAAGAAATCAGAGCAGAGTGCGCCGTGATTCGGGAAAAGGGCATCAAGAGCATCGTTGTAAACGGCGTTTTCAGCCCAATTGACACCCTTGAGCGGCAGGAGGAGAGGGCTGCCGAGATCATCAAGGCTGAGCTGCCGGGCTGCGATGTTGTATGCTCCAAGGAGATTGCCAACCTCGGCTTCCTAGAACGAGAGAATGCGTCCATCCTTAACGCATCCATTCTTTCGTTTGCTAGGAAGACGATTAGGTCCTTTCAAGAGCCTGTCAGGAACCTGGGATTACACTGCCCCATCTTCATCACCCAAAATGACGGGACGGTGCTCTCCGGAGAAGCGGCGGCACGGCTTCCCATTCGAACCTTTTCAAGCGGCCCGACGAATAGCATGAGAGGTGCAGCATTTCTTGCACAGGGGGAGCTGTCTGAGGCAATCATGGTCGTCGACATTGGTGGAACCACCACGGATGTCGGCCTGCTGCAGGCAAACGGGTTTCCAAGGCAGCAAGCGGCATACAGCGAACTTGCTGGCATCCGAATGAACTTCTCGTGCCCGGATGTCAGAAGCATAGGGCTTGGAGGAGGCTCAATCGTTCGAAAAGAGGGCGGCTTCTCCATTGGCCCAGACAGCGTCGGCCACAGGCTGCCCGAGGACTCGGTTGTGTTTGGCGGCAAAATCCTCACGGCTACGGACTGTACCGTTGTTGCAAACTCGAGTGTCGATATCGGCAACCGTGACCTCGCCATAGGGATTCTGAGCCCCGACCAGCTCAATAAATTCAAGGAGCTTGTTCGACTTAAGTTGGAAAAGGCAGTGGACAACATGAAGACATCTCCGGAAGATTTGCCCGTTCTTCTCGTTGGCGGCGGCGCCGTCATAGCTCCTGACGAGTTGAAAGGCGCAAGTAGAGTCCTCAAGCCAAAGTGGTCACAAGTCGCAAACGCCATTGGCGCGGCCATGGCTCGCGTCAGTGCTGTGGTGGACATCGTCAAATCCACAGAGTCCAAGTCGACAAGCGAGCTTCTTGAAGAGGTAGGGCAGCAAGCGATCGACAAGACGGTGGCTGCTGGCGCTTTGCCATCGTCTGTCGAGATTGTTGAGAAAGACACTCTTCCTCTTGCGGTAAGTTGAATTGTGAGAAAGTATTGAGCGACGCTGATGATTGCTACAGTACATTGCCCACAAGACACGATTCATCGTCCGTGCCGCTGGTGACTTTGATCTCTCAAAGGGCAAGGACACCCCTCTGCCACCCGAAGATACATCTGAGCTGGCTGAAGACATGAGCCAATACGGTCGAAAGGCAAACCAGCATTCACGTACGGACTCGTGCAAGAAGACAGAACCGGAATTGGACATCATAGCCTACAGGCCAAATGTGAAGAATAGAGTTTGGTATATCTCTGAGACGGATCTGGACTGGATCGCGATCGGATGCTACATTCTTGGCACTGGCGGCGGTGGTTCACCTTACTCACAAATGGTGCGGCTTCGGTCAGAGCTGCGAAAGGGGGCGATTGTGCGTGTCGTCAACCCTCACGACCTGAAAGATGACGATCAAGTAGGGTGCGGTGGAGGAGTGGGTAGTCCGACTGTGGGCATCGAGAAATTGGCGGCGGACGAGCTCATGGAGGCACAAACAGAGCTGTACAAGATAAGTAATCGGCCAGCCACGCACATGATTGCGATCGAAATCGGCGGCGGAAACGGCCTGCAAGGCATGACCTTGGGGGCCAGCACATACATGGACATCCCGGCTGTCGACGGCGACTGGATGGGGCGAGCCTATCCCACAAAATGGCAAACAACGCCCGTGGTTTTCAACGAGCGAAGCCCCATATGGTTCCCCATCGCCATGTCTGACGGCAACGGAAACGTGGTTCTCATGCCAAAGGCTAGCTCTGATCTGCAGGTCGAACGTATCTTGCGCGCTGCTCTTAGCCAGATGGGATCCCACACGGGCTGTGCCGAGGCTCCTGTCTCGGGAGCAGAGACAAAGCGCTGGGTCGTCGAACATACGATATCACAAGCATGGCGAATTGGACGTGGCGTTGCTCGCGCAAGGAAAGAGAATCGCGTGGACAACGTCGCCGAGACGATCATCGAAGAGTGTGGAGGCAAAGGCGCTGGCAGAGTCTTGTGGAAGGGCAAAATCGTCGGCGTCGAGCGAACTTTAAGGTCAGGATACATCTATGGCGAATGCATCATAGAAGGCGCAAACTTCAGAGAGGAGGACCACGCAGTTGACGGAGAGGAGCCAAGCTCGTCGTTCCATGGCACCATCAAGATACCATTCAAAAACGAGAACATCGCCGCCCTCAGGGTCCGCGAAGATGGCGGAGAGGAGCGCCAGGAGGACGTTCTGGCAATCGTTCCCGACCTAATCACAATTATCGACGCACAGAACGGCGAGGCTATTGGAACCCCGGAGTACAGATACGGCTTGTTCGTGGTCGTGCTGGGCCTTGCCGCCAGCGACAAGTGGACTTCGACAGAGAGGGGGATCAAGCTGGGTGGCCCAGAGGGATTCGGCTTTGAGCATCTGAAGTACACTCCTCTAGGGACTTTTGTGAAGCCCAAGAGCGTGATAGACGAGTATGATGAGAGCGCTTAGCTGAAGAAGACTTTCGGTCGCGCCCTTACTTTGATTTCAGATAAATGGGCGAGGGATTTTGCTTTGACGCCTTTAAAAATGCTGTATCTTACCTCTACGAGCGAAGAGCAAAGTATTGTCGACAGGCAGCAATGGCAGTGCTGATATAAGATATTCAACATACAGTACACGGTTATTTGTCGTTACTAGCTATGGAAGTCGGCAGGCGAAATTGCATCCAGTGTCCCTTGAGCGCGACCCGTTGCCAAGCCTTCTGCAAAATCACTTTACGGCCGTTTGGCCCTTTTCACACAATCGATGCTGCGAAGACTTATATTCATTGGTGCCTGAGGTGGCGGGCAGCTGTAATGCACAAGTGACTGCTCGAGCGCTTCGTAGCCATCAAGCTTCAACTCATCCTTGCAACCATCAAAAATTCCGTGCCATTGCTCCAACGAATAGCCGCATTTCTCATTCCGCATCCTTTTCTCAGCACCACCTAAGAAGCGTCGTCGATTTATGTAACGCTGAAGCAGCTATCGCCTAGAGCAAAGCTAGAGACACGTATATCTTGGCTACTGCGTGCTTCTACCGATTTCGCAAGCTGCCGTCCCCGATCACTCACAGCACTGCACCCGATTTCTGAAGTCTTGTCGCATAAGTCTTGCACTGGAAAAAGCCTTTTTGCTTCCATTTTTTGGGGCAATTCACCGCAGCTTCTCCATGCCGCCAGCCCCCTCACATGGCTGTGGTCGGGCATGAGTCTCATCTCGAATGCAAAAGCTCAACATGGGCAGCGAGGCCTCACATTCCGCGATGGAACCCAAAGTCGATACTAAGGCATCGGATTACCCCTGGCTGGCGCGCATGCCCAACGAGATGAAGGACAACATCGCCTCTTATTTGGACGAAAAGAGCCTCGACAAGCTTGCTCGGACCAGTCGGATATGGTACTACGTGGCCACGCCCCATCTCTACACCAAGAACGCCAAGTCCGGCAAATCCACTGCCATTGAATGGGTTTGCCGCAGAAGGATGCCTCCTCGAGACGAAAAGATCTACCGAAAAATCTTGAAACTGGCCGTAGCGCATCGCGCTGATGTGAACGCTGTTTACAGGAACGGCGCAGAAGCCTTCAGTGACATCCACCGTCATGCCGGCTGTTTTGGAAGCGCTCTTCACTTTGCTGCTGCTTCAGGCAACGAATGCATCGTCCAAGACCTTCTCAACTATGGAGCCAACGTCCGTGCTTTGAGCTCTGGCCTCAACATGCCCAAGTCCAAGGCAACTGTGGACCAGCGTCGAAGCAGGGACATATCACAGTATGGGAACAACCTGCGAGACTGCCTTAAAAATACCTTTTGGCTACCGCTTCTACTGCCGCTCATCCGAAACCATACGGGTATTGTTCGAATGCTCATCAACGCAGGGGCTCCCCCTCAGATCGCCGTCAGCAGCAAATACTGGACATTAAACCGGGACATGGCTGTCGTTACCATCCACCATCTATTCGCAGCAATACCGCTGGAAAATTACGAACCTGGTATGCTTCCCCGCGTGAGAAAGACTATCGGTGGACACAACCAAGGTCTCGATGCAACCTTGCCCATATTGGGGTCCATGTCCTCCGCCCTACACATCGCTCTGCAATGCCAAAATGAGTCAGTGTTCTCCTGGCTCCTCCAGACGGGAGCTGATGTCGAGGTATCAACGGACCTTGGGCGAACACCGCTCATGCAGGCCATCAAGCGTTGTGCAGAAGGGCCCCCAGAGTTAGAACGCAAGTTCTTGATTCGATCCATTAGAGCCCTAATTAAGCATGGAGCCAACGTCAACCGACAGTCACACCCAGCAGCTGCAGAGTCGCCCCTGATTTGCGCCATGCCGGCTGCCTTGAATCACTTAGGCCCGACAGAGCAGACAAGGACGTCCGAAGACGTTTTGCAAATCGTGAACTTGCTTCTCGACCATGATGCTGCCATCAACCTCCGAAACTCTGCGGGTCGCACAGCGCTTCATAAGTTATGGGAACAGATCATGTTGGCGAACGGTGAACACAAATATCTCGAAACCATTTTTGAGCATCTCGTCAAAGAAGGGGCCGATATAAACATTGACGCTTATCCCGGAGGTCCAACAATTTTGCGTAGTTTCTTCGTCGCAGAGGCCAGAAAAACAGTGTCTGGGGCTAAGCCAAGCAACCTGCTCAGGATGCTTTTGAGATTGGGAGCTACCATAAAACCCTATGAGGCTGACATCCTTCTCAAGCTTTGGAGTCTGAATATTGGAATTCGATCTCTTCTATCACCAGGATCGACTGCGGACTACAACTTTTTGCAGCATAGAGAACACATCTCTCCGTCTGCCATCAATCATGCATATCGCCATGCGTTCGTGCAAGAAGATAAAATGCTTTTCAATGCACTAGATGAGGTTCCCTTGATGGCCACCAATTGGTCGGAGCTGGTCGCAGTTGCAGTCAAAAAGCCGAAGCACAGATTTTGGTCAATGGTGAAGAATCGATCGGCGTTAACAATGCTGGGGTTTGACACGAATTGGATCTCACCAAAGGGCTTCAGTTACCTGCATTTGATTGTGAACAAGGTGGGCGTCGATGGGTACAGTGAGGGGAAGGCTGTCAATGATGCGAGATTCTTCATCGAGCGTGGCACGTCTCTCTTCACCAAGGATATTTACCGCCTCACTCCCGCTGAAAGACTGCAAAGCCGAGGAGGCAGTTTCAAAAAATTGGAAAAAGTGCTACTCGACGGAGAGAAAGGGGAACTCACACAGTTGGAATAGGCACTTCAAGCCTGATCCTCACGAGCGCGTGGCGGGGAGGCTACCCGCAAGGATCGAAATGCCGTAAGCTAATTGACGACGAGGGACCGGCGCTCATAGAAGGGAAGACCAGTTGGGGGGGAAAGCCCGTGAGAGAGAGAACGCAGGGGAAAATGAGGTAGGGGAGAACAAAGGCGTGAGTGAATGGGAAGGGGAAAGCTTGGGAGCAATGTGTCACCACAGGTGGCATCGGGGCTGCAAGTTGGGCGGCTTTGGAGAGTTGCCGCTCCATTTTTTCACAATTCGTAGAGCACGGGGGGAAAGGGAATCACCATATTTAGGTAGCGGTATGAAGACAGCAAGGTTCCCAGTCCAATACATCAAAGGATGGTCATTGCCTGCGACAAAGTGACCCGCGAATTAGTCTGGAGCGTCAATTGGCATGGGAAAATGTGTGGCAATGTGAGCTCAACTAGGAATCTTGGGCAAGCCAGTTTTGTCGGGTACTCGTAATAAATGGAAGACAGATGGCAATTGAACGACTCTGCTGCAAGTTTGAACTCGCGGTACGCTGGGTAAAGGTTTGAGCAACAGGAACAAGTGCTCAGCATGAAGACAAACAGAACATCACGCAAGCATCGCTTGAGCGTGCCATCCTTTCCCTGGCTTCCTTCTCGTGCTGACAGCGGCGGCAAAGAGCAGTCGTAAGTTGACGTCGAGTTTCGCACTTGGCTAGAAAGACACGACCAAGATGAGATTCGTCTCATCTACCTCGAATGTCGGAAATCGCCGAGAGCCTAGGGTCCAAGCTGACACTGTCTATTAGTTGCCCGATTGGCGATAGTAAAGCTGGCTATCTTTGCCCGTTTAACCCCTTGTAAGAACCCTGTAAGAAGCTTTTTCTTGGCATCGAGTCACGACCAATCCTCCAGTCCCAAACCCGCAACGTGTCGATGCCGCCAAGCGGTCCGTTCCTCGCCGTCGGTCCCAGACGCCGCTTCAGGCAGGTAACTCGCCGCGTCCGCGCGATCTACAAGCCACGGAGAAACGCAAAACTTGACAAGCGCCGTCAGCTGGTTCGAAGATGCGGAGCCGTTCGGCAGAGCTTCTGTAGTGGCCGTCTGTGGCGTAATCTATCGTTTTGAATGCTGACAACGCTCCTTGGCCGTCGGCCCAATAGCTCGGGGGTGTATATGCTTAATGTGCCACCGCAATAGACCGCGTACTATGTAAGCTGGTATTGGCGAAGCATCGCGTTGTGCTGCATTAGTCGCAGATCTAACCATTTCGGTGAAGCGTCGTACGACCAGAACTGATCGGGTATCCCCTCTGCATTTACCGAGAGGATAGCAATTCAGAGACAAACGGTCAGTAAGAGCTAAGGTGGGCACGTGTATCTTCGTGGGAGTGATCAGCCGTAAGCGATGCAGGTTAGGGTTGTATGGGCTGGCGAGTTCAGCTTAGCAGTCTTACACCGCAGCTACAAGACTATAAGTTGACTGCCGCCTCTTGCTTTGTTCATTCTAGTGTTTTCTTAGCATCCGGGACTGATCTCCTGATATCTTCATTTGCTCTTCTTAGATAGCAAGCCGGACACCATGAAGCTTTCAGTCCTTGCTTTCCTGTTCATCACCACGGTGGCCCTGGCGGCCCCTTTCCCGGAGCCTGCTCCTGTAAGCACCCGTCATCATTTACACTCTGAGAGTACATGTAAGACTGAACGGAGCGCGCGTAGCCTGGTATTCCCAACGCGTCCACGGCCCGGACGCTGCTGGCAGGTCTCGAGGTTGCCGCGTCAGGAAGCGGAACTGGATACAGTCGCGCCAAGTTCCCCCACTGGGTGACCATCAGCGGCACCTGCAACGCTCGGTGCGACCCGTCTCCTGGCACCGTCCCACGGCCACAGACTGACACTGACCCTGTTGTAGCGAGTTTGTGCTGAAGCGCGACGGCGACGGCGTCGTGGTCAACGCGGCCTGCACCGCTGAGTCGGGCACCTGGAAGAGCCCGTACGACGGCGCCTCCTGGACCCAGGCCAGCGACGTCGACATTGACCACATGGTCCCCCTCAAGAATGCCTGGATCGTGAGTCTGAGCCCAACTTTCCAGCTGCCACGTTTCATGGGAACATGCTAAGAGGGGTTGTTGTGTGTTAGTCTGGCGCCTCCTCGTGGACGACGGAGCAGCGCAAGAACTTCGCCAACGACATCACGCGCCCACAGCTTTGGGCTGTGACGGACAACATCAACCAAGCCAAGAGTGACTCGAGTCCCGACCTGTGGAAGCCGCCCCTGACGAGCTTCTACTGCACCTATGCCAGCAGCTGGGTGCAGGTCAAGAGCTACTACAAGCTGACCGTCACATCCGCCGAAAAGGGTGCGCTGTCGAGTATGCTGGACAGCTGCTGATGGACCTGTCTCGGCGTAGAACTGCTCGTGGCAGGGCTGGAGCCCTCCTGAGGCGGCTTGTGTTAGATGATGATGGTGATGATTCCAATCTGGGGTGCAATACCACCTGTCTTGCGGATAGAGAGGCGATTTCATGACGGCGAGGTTCAAAAGTCGAACTGATTTGAGCACTTTGAAGCAACGTAGCAATTCCAGTTCCTAGCAGCCCGACCTCTCCGCGACATCGTACCACCTGCCAAGTAACTTTGTAACCCAGAAGCGTGGTTCATTGGCTCGTTCGTCTGTTGTCCGCACGAGAGCTGTCCTTCTTCTTGTTACAGGTCTGTCGCGCGTGGTGTTGGTCTCCTTCACTGCCCCATTACACCAGACGAGATGTACAAGTGATGCCACCTCACGATACCATCGGACATAGCAGAGGACGTAGTCAGGCAGAGCTGTGATCCCATCTCCTTTGTGTAAGTGATTCACAAAGATAACGCAACATAAATCTAGTCTTCTCAGAGAAAACCTACCCATATCTCCTGATCCTCGATGGATTCCTCGGCACCTTGCTGGTTCTGGCCATGCTGCGTGGAAAGGGTCCGTTATTCGCAGTGAACTTCGCGGCGTTCATGCCCAAGATGCTCCGAAACATCATCATCGCGGCTGCGCTGGCCGTCACTGCAACAGCCAGCCTCAAGGACCTTGCCGTCTGCGATCCTCTCCGCAAGGACATGCGTAAGTTGGCGCATCCACATGTCCTGAAAGCTGAACATGTATCGACTACTTCGCAGATTGCCCGCCAGACCCGGCCTTTGCCAGCAACACGTCGTTCGACTTCGCAAAGGCCAGCTGGGACCAGCCTTTCGAGGACTTCTGGCTCGTTGACAATGACAATGCTCAGACCAGGCGAGGCCTAGACTTCGGTATTAATGGCCAGGGACTCGCCATGGGCGTCTGGCAGGCCGGCGATGCACCGACCTTGACCAGCCGCAAGTATCTCTTCTTCGGCAAGGTCAGCGTCACCGTCCAGGCCGCCAAGGGACCCGGCCTCATCACCACGCTTGTGATGAAGTCTGACTCCGGCGATGAGATTGACTTTGTTCGTGTCCCCTCCGGTGCCAAATCATGCAAAGCGAAAACTCACAGATGCTTAGGAACTTCTCGGCGCGTATGAGAAGCAAGCCGCGAGCAACTACTTCTACGACGGCAAGGCCTTGTTCAACACGTACAACGACACGTACACCCTCGACACGTCTTCGTTTGACGCGTTCCACACGTACACCGTGGAGTGGACCGACAAGATCCTCCAATTCTCCATCGACGGCGCAACGCGCAAGACGTGGCACGTCGGCGAGATCGCGCCGGGCAGCTGGCCGCAGACGCCCATGCACGTCAAGATCGGCATCTGGTCCGAGGGCAAGGACAGCGACCGCGGCGAGGTGATGTGGGCCGGCGGCCGCCCGGACTGGGAGCAGGGCCCGTTCAAGGCCTACTTCAAGTCCATCGTCATCGAGGACTACATGGGCTGGTGCAACAAGACCGGGCAGGACGTCGAGTACCAGTACGACGAGCGGACGTGGGGGTGGCAGAATGTCAGGATCAAGGGGTGCGAGGCCAGACCTGGGCCAGCCCTCGTCCCACCGTCCGGAACCGTTGGGGATGAGCCTTCTCCGACGGGGTCTGCGAGAGCGGGTGATGCTAGCGAGGATGACGGAGCAAATGTTTCGAAGCTTTCATCGCCACTTGCGGCCATTGTGTGTTTCTGTTGGCTGTTTGTTCTGTAAGCACTGGGTTTCTGTCCAAGGGGCGATTCAAAAGGCCGTGGATGCGGAGGGCATAATTGGGCTGTAACAATATAAATCGGAAATAATGGTAATGACGACAGCTCAGACGCGTTGCCCGAAGTCGGAGCCGGTGAAGAAACCGTTAAGGAACATCGTCAAGACGCTCCAGGGCGCTCGAGTATAGATCGTTATGAAAAGTGGAATTTTAATGTGTACATCTACTCTGCAAATGTTTCCGCGTACCCAATACCAAACACCGTCGTTGTCGAACCGAAAATCTTCCCAACACAGACCGTAACCGTTACACTTCTTTATTCGTTAGGTATACATGCACGCTTCCGCCCGCACGGCCAGCTCGGCCTCTCGTCTCGCTCAATATGTACAGTGAAGGGGCGCTTTTTTGCGCTGACCATGGCGCCTCATGCGGAGGGGGTCAGCGACAAGGTAAAGCTCAGGGTAAGGGCATAGAATGGAGACAAAAGAAATGAACAGGGAAAAAAAAGCCAAATGCAACATGCTGCGGCTTGCTCGCTCAGACATCAGAAGAATTGAACAAACCAGATAGATGATCATGGGGCAGGTCGTGCTGCGTTATCAAGACCTCAACGTCTCGTCACCCTCTTCATCTTCCCCCTCATCCCCGTCGTCGTCCTCGCTGACCTCCATATCGCCGTCGCTGAGATCCCCTCTGGCCGCTTTCCGCGCCAAGTCTCTTTCCGTGTAAATCTCGCGCTTCCGTGCCTCTGCCTGCTGCAGGCAGTCGACGTATGTTCGGAATTTGACGATCTCCCGCAGCAGATAGGCACTCTTGCGCTCCCAGTTGGCCATGGCCTTGCCGGCATTTTGCCCTCTGGGTGTGAAGGCCAGAAGCATGGGACTCCGCATCTGGTTGTGGACCTGCAGTTCCTCTTCGATGCTCTTGACGTAAGCGGTGAGCGTGCCGAGCTGTTCGCCCTCAGGGGCGCTGCTGGGTCGCATGCTTTGCGTTGGCGGTGACCATTCTGCGATGTGGATGCGATCCCCTGGCAGCTTACCCCGGCCGCTATTGTGCGTAAAGGGCCCTGCAACCTGGTCGAAGCTCGGGGCACGGAAGTTTGCGCTTGAAACACTCGACTTCCTGCCGTGGGAAGCACCGTTCTCCAGACGTGAACCCTTCCCACCGCTCGCCACTGAGGTGGTGGACTCGTTGATGGCGCCAACAAGGGCATTGTTGATAACGGACTCGCCCCATCCGTACTCGACGTTGCTAATGCCGCCGACCAACGGATGCGTGCTGAGACGCGCGCTCCAATAGTTCGCCGTTGTGACAAACTCGCGGATGATTTCTGGCGTGCCGACTTGGAACAGGTGAACGGCGCCCGTCGGCAAGCTCAGGGCCCAAACGTGAGGTCTCGTCCTAGAGTACCCAGGTGAGGGTAGGGAGGAGGCCAGGGTCAGGCGGAGGTTGAACGTGCCGAGACTGACTGCATTGTCCTGCCAGTTGCCACCTCCAACCGGACCACTGAGTTTCCCGCCGTTTCTCGAACGGCTTTTCTGGCGTAGCGATTTGGTAGCCGTGAAGGAGAAAAGGCTCATTTGCCCCTTTTGGATGACGGCGAAGACCTCGGTCCAGTTGCGCTCCTTTGATCTTTTGCCTACACCATCAAGGTGGTTCTTGTGAATAACGATGCCTTCCTTGACCCACGGTGGGCCGGCAAGCTCCAAGGACTCGTCCTCCAGGAGCTGCGTCGCCGGTATATCGGCGCTCAGGATTGATGGCGCGGTTTCGTGGCCACTAGCATCCTCGTCACGGATGATTGCCTGGCTGAGTGCATTGGCAAAGCCGATGGATTGCTGATAATCGCCGCGACGCATGGCTGAGCCGAAGGAGTCTTGTGACATGGACCCTTGGGTGCGGCCCAGCGAATACTTGCTCCAGGTTGCAGAAGACATGGCGGGGCTCCACATCGAGCTCCCATCGTCGAAGCTCGTGCGGCTGGAGGAGAGCCCGGTACGTCCGAGGCCAGGTCTCGACCGGCTCTTGGAGGTCCATCGCGAGTTGCTAGTGCGGCTGCTGCTGTCGGTCACGCGCCCGCGAGAGGACAGCTGCGTTTCTGAGGGAGCCTTGCTCAGTACACTGGGGCTCCTCTTGAGCATGCCAATGACGGATAGACTGCTCTGCGACGGCGCAGCGCCTAGATGCTTGTCAGGCTCGGCGCCGAACAAGGGCAGCCGTTCATCTCGAATCGACACGTAAATGTTCTTCAAGACGTTCTCCACCTGTTCTTCCCAAGCCTTCATGGAGCCGCTGAACGGTGTCTTGACTAGCGGACCACAGTCATCAAGATAACTTTGGGTCTCCGAGCGCGGAAGTGGTCGGAAAGAGTGTCTGTGGTTGGCGCGATCACGGTCTGGCGAGGCGCGGCCGTAGTCGCCGCTCAGCAGTGAGTTCTTTTCGGGGAGGATGCTCGGGCGCACAAAGGCGTCTGGTGCTGACTCGGAAACGGCCTGCGTGATAGTGGTCATGGTGTTCTTGACGAACTGGCTGCGCGTCATCTTTTGTTCAATGTCCGCAAGATGAAGATCTGTGTTGAGCAGCATAATCGAATAGCAGATCATGTGAATAACGTCTGGAATTGTTAGCTTATAGGCTCCGTTGTCCATAAAAAAAGTGTGCAAGACGTACCCGTCGCTTTGAATCCGTGATGAGGGTTGCAAGCACACCATCGCTTCGAAAACGCAACCAGGATCCGGTCCACCTGTTGCGTCTCTGCTCGGAGCACGAGGCGACCGCACACTCTACGCAGGGCTTCGAGAATGCTCAGGTCCTTGAAGTCGTGAAGTTCCATGTACGCCTGCAAGGTTCGTTGTCTCACAGGACCTTCCTCGCCCATCCAGGCCGCAGCCTTGTCCTTTTGGATGAACTCCTCGCCTCCGTCAAAGATCTTCTGTGCCTTTTGCCGGTCATCCTCTCTCGGCTCCCCAATCACGAACTCAGGTTCATCGAGTGACTTGTAAGACTTCATCGACTTCAAGGTACCCAAGACTTTGGGGCTCGGCGAGCTTGCGCCCTCTATGCGGACGCTGGGGGGTGCACTGGGGGCCGTCTTGTAGTCCGTCTCGGTCGAGCCCGACGCAAAGCTCGTAGCCCTGGTGCCCTCCATCGGCAGCCCGAGGTTTGGTCTGTTGGCGTCGCGATCCGCCTGCTCCAACGTAGCATATGTATGCTTCTTGTTGGCACGGAGGGTAGCGTCAGGGTCTTCATCCCGCTTGGCTGCCGTCGACCCGTTGCCCAGATGCACGTTCTCGTCCTTGCCAGTGTTCGCTCTCCTCCTGTTTCTTTTGGGCGAGTCTGGGTCGTTGTCGCTTCCCCCATCGAGGTCCAGGAAGGAATTGTTTGTAGGTTCGCGCGTCTTCTTCGGCCGCTGTGGGGCCGATCGCGAAGGCGTTTCAGGTCCTTCAGTGCGTTCGCTGTTACCTAGAGGATAGACCTTCCTTATGCGCGCATTCGGACTTGGCTCGTAGTCTGGCGAAAAGTCCTTCTTGTACTCTTCCCGCCCCGCACGATCAGGGGTCCTCTCCGCTGCCGCATTTGTGATATCTGCCAAGGGCGACGATGTCTGGACGCCTGAGAGACCCAGGCCCGTTGCGCTGTCGACCAGATAGGGATTCATGACATTAAGCAGGCTGCTATTGGGGCTTTGTTGAAGATGATCCCTTGCGCCGGGGAGATTGATAGGTTCGAGGGAAGGGATCGGCGGCGCTTGTTCTGCGCTCGGCAAGGGCGGCGGCTCGTCGACAACCGACTTCTTCAGGCGACGGAAGAAGGATGAGGGCTTCTTTTGCAGAATTGGGTGGTGGTGCGAGTGCGACGAAGATGTATCTCGCGAGGGAGGGGCTGATGGAGCCTTGACCTGGCCCGAGTGTTGTTGCTGAGAATGCCCCCTGTTACCACCGGAACGTTCGCTCACTTGTTGGTCATGGCTGCTGGAGGAGCCGCCAAAGTTGTTCTTGGAAGAACCGCCACCAAAGACACGCCGAAAGAAGCTGGGTCGCTCCTTTGCCTGCACAGGCGCGCCATTCGCAGCACCATCTCCCGCCTCCTTGGACTTGCCGTAGCCCACACTTGGCGCAGGAGCCGAATCGAGCTCGGACGACGCCATATCGTGCGCTGCTCCTGCGGCTGCTGATGACTGCTGTCCATTGGTTCGTCTGGCGCGTGGGCCTTTCAGGGAGCGACTGCTGCTTCTCTTAGGTGCCAGCGTGCGAGGCTCGACGGGTTCAGGTGGCGGATGCTGAGGGTGAGAAAGAGCAGAGGGCTCACGACGCGGTCCGCTCGGGACCGTCGGGGTCGGTGCCGGGGCGTAGTCGTCGTCGTCGATGGCCGTGGCAGCGAGGGCGTCGGAAAAGTCGACGCGGAAGGGCGACGACATGGCAACATGCTGCAAGTGCGAGTGCGAGGGGGGCGGCCCGAAGTCAAAGCTAGCGGAGCGTGCGGCGCGATGGTGGCCATGCCGCTGGCTGCCAATATTGGGCGGGTATCCTGCGTCGATGCTCGCACTGCTGCCGCTGCTCTTCTTGCTGTGCCTGCCACCCCTCTGGTGCGCGCTCCGCGGCGGCGTCCCCGGTTGCTTGCGGTACGACGTCTCCCGCATGCTGTTCAAGCGTGTGAATTGGCCCTGGAAGTTGTTGTTGGAGCTGCTGTTGCTGCGGCGGCCGCGCGAGATCTGGCTCGAGACGCGGCTCGAGTCGTCGTTTGGCCCCTCGACGTCGGAGCTGAAGGAGAGTCGACGTCCTTGACCGTGACCGTGGCCATTGGAGTTGGCACCGGCACCCGCAATCGTATTGGATCTCGAGGCGCTGCCGTTGTTGGTCGCCACGTTCTTCGCTCGGGGCTGCTGCGGGTACGCGGCGTCGTGCTCGTATCCGGAAGGTCGTCCCCCGGCAAAGGGCGGGCTCTGTGGCTGCTGCTGCTGCTGCTGCTGCTGCTGGCCCAAGGAGAATTGGTCGAGGGACAGGAGCATGTTGGTGACGAGCGAGTCGCGCGTCACGTCCCGGGGCGACAGGGAGAGGTCGTGCGAGTCGCGCTGGGGAGCAGCGGGAGCGGCTCGAGACGTCAGGCTGTCGGCCATGGCGGCGGCGATGGGCGGATGTCTCGTGTCGGGTCGTCTAAAAAGAAACCATGGGCGGCGCGGCAACGGCCTCTCGCGTGTGCAACGGCAGCGTTCTCGTGGCTAAGCGCCGTGCGTCGAGCCTGGCGTCGACCGGGAGACTGCCGTCCGCTGTTCTGCTGCCGGCGGCCTTGGCGATGGTCGAAGGCCCCGCGATGGTGAGGACGGACAGCGCGGCACACCGTGGCCCAACGGCGCGCGCGAGGGCAGCCCCGGGGAAAGTCGAGTTGATGATGGCGCAGCAAGGGCCCGGGCCTCGTCGTCGACGCTCGCTGCAGCGGTGCCTTGCGGTGCGGTGAGAAACCGGTGGATGTCGAAGTCGAGGGTGCGTGTCTTGGACGGGTTTTGCGGCGGGCGCCCGCGCTGGGCCTCTTCGGAACTAGCGCGCGGGCGAGCCAGGGGTTCACATGCCGCTGCCAGGGACGGACGGACACCATGACACCCAACCCAATCCCCCGCCTCTCCAGACGCCGCCGCACTGGGAACTTGGGCGTTCTGGTAAATTGCGACGTGCGGCAGGGCCTGGTACTGGCGATTGGCAGCTCGATCGAATTGACAGGTGGGAATTTACAAGCGTGAGTCTACCTGTACTGCGTACTCCTGCTGCTGCAGGGCGGCTCGTGATCAGGGCCGCAGCCGGGGGCGGTGACATCTCGATGGCCGACTTATACCACCCACCCAGAAAATCAGCAGCATCGCCCTCGCGAGCAGCCGTCCGATTGCTTTTGAAACACACGAGACGCGCAGGCGAGGGCCTGCATTGTACGTGGACGTGTCGGTCCTGCCCTTGACAGCTCCTCCCAGCTACCAAGGCCCAAGGGATGGGGCACAAAGGGGATTCAACGCTACGAGACTGGTTCTTGGACATGCATTGGATCATCATCAAGCAGGCCCACGAGGCGTCGGCTACCCACTGGAAAGAGGTCCAAGAGGCGCCTGGGGCAGCTGTTGTTGACGGCACACGCGGGCAGATGCTGCGCCTTGCGAGCTGTCGGTTGTCCACTGCATTCGGGAGCATTCGGCTACTCGTATCGCAGGCCGTGTCGAAGCACGCCGGAAGCTTAAACGTGGTTGAGTGTTGACTTGATGGCTTCCCGCGGTGGCAGCCGGCGCAGCGCTGGACTGGCCACCCCCTATTCCCGCTGGTGTGGCCGTCAGGGAGGACAGGGGTCCAGGATGCGGTCTGTGCGCTTCAACACGACTTCCAGTTTCGCCTCGAAAAGTTCCCACCGCTGCGTGCATCAATGCAAGGAGAGGAGGCTTGCCAGAGCGCGTCTGGCGGGCATGCACGAAGTCCCCCGTGATCAGTACCTAAGGTACCTATGGCTGGTGCTTGCTGGTGTTTCCGGTCGTCCTTTGCCTGCTCGGGCATTGCGCAGGTACAAGACCGCGTAGGGGTCCAGCTTCCCTCCCCCTGAGGGCACCCAAGCGCTCCACACAACCTCTAGAGCTAGTACGTTCACGCATCCGCCCCCGCTGTCGCAGAAGGGCTAGCTCCCGAGCCCCTGAACCTGTGCATCGCGGCGATCGATGTATCAGGTCCGGGCAGCTTCCAGGTTGTCTGGTGCCGTCGAGGAAGCTGACGCGACGGTCTGATGCTCGTAACTGATTTAGGCCGCCACTAATCCCATCCTCGTCGCGAGCTTCCATGTCCATGGCATCGTGCAAGAGGGTGTAGCGAAGATGCAAAACACCGAAACAGGGCTCGCGCATGCATGCACCTCATCGCCGCGCAATGCGTGTCGCAGGACCCGATGCATTGGAACCCGTGCAGCTCCGTTGCTGAAGGTTGGGCCGCTGCTCGCGAGTCTCTGGCCTGCAGTCGAACCACGTCACCTCGGGCTCCCATCAGCCCAGATGCAGGCTTAGCGTTTTTACTGTCGGGCAGCATCGTCAGCTGAACCATGGACGACTGTGCTATTGTGCCAGTGGATTGTAGCTGCAACGAGATCTGACACGTCGAGACATGCAGGATGCAACCTTTGATCGAGCGTTGATCTTCAGGCACTCTGTGCCTTGCCCAATCGACCACTACTTTCAGCCCGGGTGAATGCAGGAAGCAATGCGTAATGACCACAGGCATGCTGTGAGAGAGACCACGGCGAAGTTGGCTCGAATATCGTCACCCATCGGATGGCCCCACGCCGATGCTTATCCTGCGTGTGGACTGGTGCTTGGAGGCCGATGTTTTCGGGCGGAGCAATGGGGCCGGATCGTGATGCCGGTCCGGCACGGCTTAAGAGGCCGGCGCCTGCCCACCTGCATTGCATCTTGCTCTGAAGCGTTCAACTCATGTGTCTAAGGGTAAATTCGCTGGGTCGCTGGTCGATTATGGATTAGAGGTGAGTAAATTCGGCGAGCGGCTCTGAGCCATCTCTTGGGAAGAGAATCTAGCCTAGGTATGTAAGGTACGTGCTGGTTCGCCAACATCACGGACCGAACCTTCGAAGTTCCAACTGCGCCGCAAGCCTTCCAGTCGCGCCGCGTCCCCATCGACGCCTACATCGTCGCAACTCGCGCCACGCCACGCTCCGCCAGCAGCATCGGCGGACTGCGGCCGTTCCTGTAGCTCCATAGCCGACTGAGCTCCTTGACCTGGACGTCCCGCCTCTTCGTCTTCTTGTTCGTCGCATCGTAGACTTCGACCGGCGTTGCGACATCGCCGGAACCGAAGCCTTGCGTCCCGGCATATGAAATGTCGAACGCCTCTCGGGTCTTGCCCATGGCCGCACCCTCCTCACCGCCCTTGACTATCTCCTCCATGAAGGCGTTGTTTTCGTCGGCACCGATGAATTCGCCCGTCTCTGGGTTCCGCTTCAAGGGAAACATGCCATCGAGATAGTGCTGATTAAACTGATGTCCTCCAGCAGAGGTGGCCCTGTTGAATAGGCGGCCGAGGAAGCGCGGGAGCTGTGGCGAGCCCATCTTGTTGGTCGCAAAGTGGAGAACGCCCCAGAGAGACACGAAATCGGTGCTATGGGCGTAGTGCTCGACATGACCAATGGCTCTGTCCTTGGCCGCGGAGAAGGAACGCGAAGATATCGTCGACGATTCTTGGGACAAGGGCGGCGGTTCTTGCATAATGGGCCCAGAGCTGGCCTCTACTGGACTTCCGGCAGGGGTGGCGAAGCTCGACTCCCTCATGATGGTGCGCATGGCAGCTTGCGGATCTGACTGGGACAGGCTCTGCGAGATGGCGTGCCGATGCGGGTTGTTGAAGTGGTTGGCGGCATTTCCAAACGTGTACACCTCCAGCTTCGCCAACAAGTCTTGAGGCGTCTCCTGCAACAGCCAGTCGAGAACAAGACCACCCTCGATGCCGCCTTGCGAATGCAGAACGAAGATGACCTTGGACTTGCTTGGATCGTACAGTACTTCGCGAAGAATCTTGAAACAGAGTCGCACGTCTCCGGTGGCATAGGTGAAGTTGCGCTGAATCAGACACTCGATGACGTCGAAGAGGATGCCCGATGTCCTGTTGTGGATGCCCAAGACAGGTCGTCCAAAGGTGAGGGCTAGACGATTCAGATTGTTCTTCATCCAATGCTCCCTGGTCGCGTAAGCTTCCTCAACTCCGCCCCTTGGGAATATTCATGGATTGCGAACGTACCCGACGGCAACGCCGTTCAAAAATACCCACTGCTCGTGTGCGTGTTCGGGCAGCGCCTTGGCATACCTTTCGTCGGAGTGGAATGTCACCTCCTTTCCGTTCAGCAGTTTGCACAACGCCCAGTTGAGCAGCATGAACGCTGTCACGCCGCACGCCGCTGACCAGATGGGAAAGAATATAGCCATAGGCAAGACCAGAAGGAAAGCGAGCTGGAGTATCACGAGGACGAAGTGGACGAGGATGCAGAAGAGATTCCTCCAACTCGGATACAGCTCATCGAGTTCGCCAGATCCATAGGGGCGGAGCGGCATCAATACCCAGGGCAGCGCCCATGCATAGGCGAAGAAGTAGTAGACATCCTTGATCAAGAGGCGCCATGGCATGTCAGTGTAGCAGTAGTTGATGACGGATGTTCCGCCGATCTGGGATCGGTAGAACTCGGTGGCCGTCCCCATCTCGGTGGTGCTTCATAAAACAGCCAGCATGCGATGGAGTTGGAAGAAGAGGACAGAGAAGGACGCCCAGTGCGCTCGAACATAGCAGCCATGCGAACCAGCATTTGCTTGAACATCTCGAAGGTCACTGCGAAGGCGAGGCAAGGTCACATGGCTCGTAGCCTCGTGTGGTGGTCAGCCCTCCGGAAGGCTGGGTCGCGATGTGCAACCCCAGGTCAGCTGCCGCTTCCCAGGAAGCCGGCGGTTGGAAGTCGCGGGACCAGCCTCGTCTTGGCCAAAGCTGCTGCCGGACGCCACGACGCAAGCGCCGACACGACCATCCAAGCCCGGCCCGTGACCTGGGGTGCATGCCGCCGCCAACTTGCCGGCCGTGGCGACTTCAATTGGCTCGCCCGCCGAGCCAACCGCCTTTTCCAATTGCCTGGTCGATGCAAGACGCAGGCGGCAGGCTGGTAGTATTAAGCGGAGAGCGACGTTGGTAGCACAACTCCCCTCGGGCTGTTGTCATTCGGCACTGCCAGTCGGTCGGCGGATGCCGCTGCCCATGGGACCTCGTTGGCCGAATCTGCGTCGCTCCGAGCTAGGCGGTAGCTTACGAGTACTCATGCATGCCGCTGCTCTCCCTGCGGGGGAGGAGAGGCTTTCGACAGCAACAACAACGCAAGAAACCGTCACCAAGCAGGGTCATTCTGTCACATGCGACGCCCGAGACGGTCGACGCAGGGCGACGCATGCGCGTGGCGGAGCTGCATAGGCCATCCTGTCGTCTTTCTGTGCCAGGGCACGATCGCATGGTACTTTTACGAAATGTTGCGCGACAACCAGCTCAATACAATACCGTCTTACGGCTCCCTCGCTCAAGGCGGCCCCTTCGAAGCGACCTACCTAGCTAGGTAGGCATCATGCACGTGCAGGGCCGGTCACAGCACCAATCGAAAGCTTGTCTCGCCCAAAGATCGGACGCACCTTGCCGACACGTGCGCCTAGGATGTCGGCCTGTATTACGAGTACACCGTCTCAGGCCTCGGGGCGACACCAACGTGCATTGCCGGCGGTCAACGTTTTTGTCGTTCGACCCGTGCGCAGCGTCCAGAAACGACGTGTCAGGTCCCGCGCCATACAGGTACACAGCTGCCCAAGGGGTCTGTAGAAACTCCTGCGCTTTAATGAATACCTAGAGAGTCCCCTTTTTCTTTTCGCCGTGCCCGAGCCAGCGGAGTCTTCACCGAATGCTGCTGTAAGTGCCAAGTTTACGTGATGCAGCTGAAGCAGAGGCGACTGCCTTCAAGCCTCAGGCAGTCGACTCGCACCGGCACTCTTGACTCGGCTCGGTGGGCCCGTAAAAGTGGGCCATGTGACGCTCGGTCCGTCTCCGACCAGCCGGGAGTGCGTCATGGTTCAGGCACCCACTCACAACGACACCGGGAGGCGTGCACACTCACTCGCAGGCAATCGACAGGGGCAAAGGTTGTTTGAAAACTGAAAATTCAGCTCAATTCGAGCGCTATATCGACGATCTAGTCCGTCTTGTGAATTGTCGCAAAAAACGCCAAATCTCAAGTCTATGTATGCAATTGTCTATGATCCGGGGCCCTCCCCCCGCAAAGTGAACGGCGGGAGTCTCTGCTGCTGCGCCGTCTAGTCTAAGACGACGCCCTTCATAGATTCCACTTTTTGTATGCGTGCCAGCGATCCGAGTCGCGACGCGTGGAAACTTGCTGTGCCATTGTTCTATCGTGGAACCTGTCCAAAAAAAGGCACCTCTATAGGTCATGTCTCGTGTGAAAAGGTCGTTATTTGGTCGTTCAGTCGGCAGACTTGTGCATGCTGCCGGTGACGTAGTTCTCGGCGCCGAGCTTGTTGATGGTCTCGATGTCCTCGGGAGACAGCTGGAAGTCAAAGCTCTCCAGGTTGCTCTGGATGCGGCTGGCCGTCAGGCTCTTGGGCAGGACCACGTTGCCGCGGGAGGCGTTCCAGTTGAGCAGGACCTGGGCGGGCGTCTTGCCGTACTTCTGGGCAATGGCGTTGATGGTGGGGTCCTCGAGCTTGTTGCCCCGAGCCAGCGGGGAGTAGGCCTCGATCTTGATGCCGTGCTTGTTGCAGAGCTCGACCAGAGCCTCGCGCTGGCAGAAGGGGTGCACCTCGACCTGGTTGACGGCAGGGACGACGGTGGCGTTCTCAAGCAGGTTCTCGATGTGCGCAGCGCCAAAGTTGGAGACGCCAATCGACTTGACCTTGCCGAGCTTCTGGGCAGTCTCAAGAGCGCGCCAGCTCTCGAGGCGCTTCTCCTCGTCCTCGGCGGGGGAGTGGATCAGATACAGGTCGAGGTACTCAAGACCGAACTTGTCCAGGGAGGAGCAGAGGGCATTGAAGGTGGCCTCGTATCCGTGGTCGGCATCCCAGAGCTTGGAGCAGATGAAGACATCCTCGCGGGGGGTGCCGGTCTTCTCGAGCCAGCGGCGGATGGCACGGCCGCAAGCCTCCTCGTTGGCATACCGGGCGGCAGAGTCGATGTGACGGTAGCCGGCATCCAGGGCGGCGGTGACGGCGTCCTCGGTCTCTTGGCCGTTGGGGGCCTTGTATACACCGAGGGCAACCTGAGGGATGGAGTTGCCGTCGTTCAGCTTGATGGAGGCGACGGACGAGACGGAGCTGCTGTGGGAGCGGTTCTGGACAGCCTTCTTGGCGAAGATCTGACGCTCAGGAGAGTGCTCGGGGGAGATAGCGGAGGGAGCCATTGTGAAAGAGTTGTCGACGTCGGTATAAAGGATCGGTGAGATGGAGCAAAGGCGATGTTTATATGGGTATCAAAGCGATGTAAGTTTGGATGTGAATGAGATGTAAAGAGGAGATGGAGATCGAAGACGCTGTGGGTTTTCTGGGGGTGAGGGGAATGCATCGACGTCTTAAATAATTCTCGAAGCGTTTCGTAACAAGCCGCCCTCGCCGACACCGAGGCCGACATTTCAACGCCATGTGCGTAACGTGCCTGAAGCGGCGTGCCCCTGCCGAGATGGCACTTGTGCCTCATTGCCGGTACGTACTCGTATCAACACCGCCTCCGTCATCTCAGGACGACGTGGTGGGCCCGCGACGTGTGCCCAGAAGATCGGTCCCAGCGAGTCAGCGCGGGCTGCCTGAGCGTTGGGCCAGGCAAACCGTGCGGTTACAATTTTATTCTGGAGCTCGAGTGGGCGGGCTGGTGGAGAGGCTCACGATAACGCAACTGCGGCATTTTATCGGGGGATCCAGTGTTTTGTTTTCGTGTCTCCAGCTGCATATGTGAGATGCAGGGGATGGGTGCGATGGCACAAGGCGCCGCTGGAGACGGCTGTACCTGATGGAGCCGCCGTCGCGGACGGATGACGATTGTCGGTGGAGCCCGTCGCTGGGCCGTCGAGCCGTCAAAACGGCGAGATGCGCGCCCGAGATCCATCGATCCACTAAACGGGATGGAGACGCTCACCACCCTCTGCGCCGCGCTGGCCTGTGAGAGCCTTGGGAATGTCCCAAGCATCAAACCTTGTGAGGGCGACCCCTGTGGAGCCAGCCATGGCTGGCTGGCGCGACGGGCGTTGGTCGAAATTTCTTTAATGATTTTTCTTATTTGCACGGCGGCCGAAACACGATCAACTTATCTGCGCTCTGTCGGTGCATCGCCATCGAAGAGGAGATCCGTGGTTGAAATGAAAAGAAGCGAATCGAACTCAGAAGAAGCGGGTATACTGTCGCGTATTCTATCCTCGTTGCGAGCGATGAAGCCATACCGGGCTGGTTGTTCTGCCGTGATGTCGATACAGTGTACGAGACGACCTAAATTCCCCGACGCCCCAAAGCGGTAATGACGTCCTCGGACAGTGTAGAGTGCCGGCGGAAGCCCCTTGACGCACTGTCCGGCCGCCCCACTGATGACCGCACTGCACAGTACGGAGCTCCGCCGGCCTCACCCAGCTGCGACTTGAGACGTAACGGTTCCCACTTAACGCCAAAGGACATCGCCAGCCTCTTCGCCACTTCACCAATTGCAGCTCCGATAGCAAAGATTGTCGAATCCCCCCCGCTTCTTTTTGCGCTCTTGCATTCGTTCCTCGCGCCAGACTGACGTTGGACAGGGGTGCGCACCGTTCGGCGTCGGAACGGCCTGCACGGCGACCCCTGAGGCTGATCCTCTCGGCAAAGCATGCAGCTCCCCATTGGGCCGTCACGCCGGGTCTGCCTATCAGCACAACCTCCTCGCTGCGAGGCCACCTCGTCACAAAGGTCCACGATCCACCGCGTCGCAGCCTCGTGTCCCCTCTCCGAGTATCTGCTTCGCCGGCACCGACGGATCAATCGCCCACGGCGCGCTACAACACGTGATGGGGCTCTTGCGGCACTGGATGCCTCCGTTGCTTGCCTCACCCTTTGACGTCACTGTCTCCAGACGAGATGCCACCGCCGCCTCCATCACTGGCTGCTCGGTGGTTCTGAATGGAGCCCCTGGTCCCTTAGCTTTTAGCACGACGGGCACATGGAAGGCCCGACTGGCTCAGGCAAGAGTAATACTGCGCCGTTGGGACTGAAGATGCAGATCGACCGGTCCAAGGGCTTCAGTGCGAGGAAACGCAAACATCTCATGTGGACCCGCACGTCCTCTTCCTAAAAGATACGAGCGTGTGCGAGTTGGTGTGGACGCCCCAATGGATGGAAGTCGCTCATGGACAAAGACATACGTCATATCAGAGAAAGAAAAGCTGCTCGGAAACGCCGTACCTAGAGCTCCTCCACGATACGCCCGTGGCAAAGACAGATAAGCTGCCTGACGCAGCAACGAAGAACATGTCAGTACTGGCCACTGCTGGGGATCTTTTCGCCAAGTCTCTCCAGCGCATGGTTACCTACGGCTTGCGATGCTGCCTCTTCGGGTGCCGCTTGTTCCAGTTGTTGCAAGGATGTTTCAACATTGAGCCCGACACCTTGCAGGGATGAGAGTATTTCGGCGCCGGGATGTTGCTTCGTCCTGGCAGACCGCCAGAGTGTTCCCTACCATTGTGGGCAAATGGTACCCTTGCGTTTACCGCGGTTGTTGATCATTGATTACTCCCGCCAATACTCGTAGATGAAGGAGTGTCTCTCTTGACTTTCTCCCGGCTGACACATGACGGCGCAGGATCATCGGCCACGCTCGGCAACCAGTGCCGCGCCTCCTCTTGTGGCCTAGATCTCTCTGATAAAATTGCTGGCGAGCATTTACCACCAAAATGACACCGCCGTGGTCCGCAGGAGTAGCATACAATGAAGCAGCATCTGGCCTGAGGAAGCGCAGGTGCACAGCCGCCGCAGACACGAACTCACTTTCGTCCCGCACTGGGCCCATATTCTAAACGAGGGACAAGGATGGGTCAGCAAATACATGCCTCGCCAAGCGTGGACTGCGTCTTCTCGTACGTCGTCATAGGTATCCACGATGCCACGGCTAAGGAAGGGTCCATCGGAGATTGCTGGGTGTCGACTGATACAGTAGTCGACGAAAAGGCTCCACCCTTGGGTCTTGGGTCAGTGACATACGAGTAGGTATCACGCCAGTAAGGGGGCAACGTTAGCCTTTGCTCCGGCTGTGGTTCAAATGCAATCGGCCAAGACTTCACAGCTGTTTGACCGACACCTGGATCGCCGACGGGTGGGAGTTTCTGCTTCAGTAAGGCTACCAGAAGCTATTTGAGCGGCATGAGAGCCCCTAGCTGCGGATGTATGCCTTTGTTTTCCGACATCGAGCTGAAGCTGCACCCCTGAAACCCTTTCTTTGCCAGGCAATGTATCACAGGCGGCAAGACCATGAAGATATTAGGGATGTAAGATATTAGGGATGTTTCACATAATCTTAGCAGCCATGCAGCTCGGAGCATGAGGTGAAAGGGTTCACCATCTATACTGGTGCTTTCACATGTACATCCGCTCTAGGGTGTCTAGGATCGCTGAAGAACGTTTTGAGCAGCGAATTCTCTCACTTCACGGTTGGTTTCGGGCCACCAACTGCCCTCATTTCTTCCCAAGGTTATTCCCATGCTTCTCATCTTGATGGACTTATGTAGGGACGCTGTTTACCTTGAACCTTGCGAAAAACAAGGATGCTCCGGTTCGTACCGCTCTCAGGCGATATTGAATTGTCTAAAAATTGCAGTCGGCAAAAGGGTCCGTGTGAATGGCCGCCTTGAACCCTTGTATCCGGAAAGCGACGAGGCCTTGGAGGCTTACGCCGCTACGGAACCCCTTGAGCAGCGATTCGTTTCACCTTGAATGCCCTGGCAAGATTCGCATCTATATATGCGGCATCTTTACACAGATGGAAATGAGGCTTTATGCACCTTTCGTTCCACAGCTTCAAACTAGCCCAAGCCACGTGGACTGTCGCTCACAAGCACAAAGCCAACACAGCTCTCGTCTCCAGGGTATTAAACGCAGTTTGTCGTACAAGAGCAATCGGCGCCACTGAATCGCCAGCATGTCACTGGATTGGCGTCCCTGCGTACTTGTAGGCACCTACGGAGTACAGCAAAACGAGCAGCCCGACCGCTGCGTAATGATAACGCAAGTTGCGATCTCCGCGGCACAAAGGCACTAGCTTGGCATCTCTCCTGCAATAGGCAATATTGAAGCTGAATTACCGATGGACTTAGATAGTCGGGGTAAGGTGAGTGCCAGAGACACGGATATTGAAGTCTACACCAGGTTCGTGTGATCACAGCAAGATGTTCAATCAGGAAGAAAGGGAAATATATAAATTAGCCACCTTTGCAGGTTAAAGTCTTTCGCAACGTTCTAAAACCCTTCTGCCAGCTCCACCAAACCCAACACCTTAGGCGATACCCCAAGGAACTACCAGCGCCCCCTCAAACTGTACATCGGATCCTGTTCAGATCCGCTGTGGCCGTCGAGGACAAAAAGCTCATCCTGCCGCGCCACCGCCGCTGCAGCGGCTAGAAACGCCCTGGGAACCCTCGCGCCAGCAGCCACGGGGGATGGCGACGGCGGCGGGGTCGACGACGCCGATGACGGCGACAAGTCACAGCATGTTGGCGGTGGCGCGGTCACGAACGGCCCAGAATGCAGCATGGGAGATATCTTTTCGCAACGGAAAGCCCAAACGGTCAGGAGCTGGTACGCGTGGCCGCCACGGAGGAGACGGCCGGGGGAGGCCAAGCTGACTCACAAACGGAGATATCCTCTCGTGGATCTCGTTGCGCATCCGCGCGGCGCGCTCGTGTTCTTCTACTCCCCAGCGCACGGCGATGAGTGCCGGGGCATCGAGCACCCACTGCCGGATGTCCGTCGACAGCGCGCGATACCCGGGGGCGCGGGCGCTGGCGAACTTGCACATCTGCGCGTGCGACGCCTCGACGCCGTAGTACGTCACACCGGGGAGCTGGGGGCTGGCCGAGTTGGCGTCGACGACGATGATCCTTCGACAGCCTGTTAGCAGCAAGGCCCACAAACGAAGGGACCAGCCAGAGTGGGGTGGGCGAGCACGTACTTGGTGCCTCTGATATCCGTCTTGTGGTTCTCGTGCACCATGTGGATCCGGAAGCGCTGGTAGATGTCGAGGAAGTGGTTGTTGATGTTGGACAGCGTCTCGTTGTCCTTCTTGAGCGTCTTGAGCAGCACCGACTCGGACTCGAAGAACTTCTTGGGCATGATGGCGTCCGACATGCCCTGCAGCACCAGCCCCCAGGTCGCCACGTCGGAGCCCGTGTGCGGCGTGCCGAGGAACATGATCCCAAACGTCGACACGTAAATGGAGCGGTAGTCCTCGTGGTACGTCATCCGCAGGTCGTTGGAGTACAGCAACGCTCGCTTCGTCAGGATGCCGCCAAGGCTGTGGCACACCCAGATGATGGGGTTCTTGAACGTTCCTTCGCTCCTGCGGAAGAGTGTCAGGCTCGTCACCAGAGTCTGCGCGTGCTGGTGGATGAAATTGTCGCTCGCGCTGCGGTCGTTCTTGCGGGAATACACGTCTGCATTGTATCCGTAGACGAGGATATTGGCCTTGGCACCTCTGAGGCTTGCGGGTAGCAGGTCGATTGGCCAGAAGACGCCGTTTCCAGCAGTCCATGTCTTGTCGGGGGAGCCGTTTAGGCCATGGACGAGGACAATGTCGACTTCGGCCTCGGGGTGAGTATACACGGCAGTGGTCTCGTATCGAGAGATGGATCGATTAACCGTGCCCTGATGTAAGAGGACTCATTAGTATTTGAATCCCATGATGGATGATGTGCCTTGCTTGGTGACACGAGTAGCGCGTGCGGACATTGGACGGTGGCGTACCATTGTGTCTAGTTGACGAGGTGGAAGCACAAAAAATGCACTATCACTACCAAGGTAAATCCCAAACCAGATGTTCACGGGTGTCAACACTTCCGATCTTGTTGCGTTCTGGATGCTCTCATTTCTACAACCCGGCTCTTGGGCGGGATATCAAGGTCTTTTATAGACAGGAAACATCGCTCCAGACCATACCGAGCACCTCCCGGAGAGGCCTCGGTATCTACCAACAGCTCGCATACCTAATCAGTCGTCGGCCATCGGCGGGTGGTGGCACGGCAGGGCAAGAGTCGGATTCGCAACCACACACCACGCCGGGGGGGCAAACAGCCATCACAAGCTGCAGAGATTGAACCTGGCGTATGGCTTCGAGCGTATACGGACGGCACCCACCCATCCCATTGACTTGACTAAGAATAGACCGACGGATGCCACAAGACGAGGCGTAGCTCAGCGAGAGCCAGCAGGCACCGGCCAACCGGCGCCATAGCTCGGTAGCACCCGCGAGGCCAGTCGCCGAGGCAGACGTAGAGGTATCGACCATAGCCTTTTCCTAGCCCGGGGACAGCGCACCCAGAGTCTGGCGTACCGAAAAGTATATGATTCTTGTTCGTCCTCTGCGGGCACCACATGAGAACAGGGATGGTGAGCCTTGCTGCCGGTGGGTTATTTGGTTGCGGTGGCAGCCAACTCAATACAGAACAAGTCCTAGCATATGACGAGTGCCTGCTGCGGACCTCCTATCACGTCTGTCGAGAGTCGTATTGAAGACGGCACAGATCACCAGAACGTTGCAAGCGACGAGGAACTGCGCGGCGTCATTGGCTGGCGGCGATGCTGTGGAACATGGGTCCAACGCAGACTGCGGTTTGACAAGGGGGCGATTTGAGTCGGAGGCTCGATCAAACCTCGAGATGAGCGATGAAACACTGTGATTGGTCGTGGAGGCGCCTCCTTTGGGAACGCGATCGCGCTTGGGAATGCGAGGCGAAAAGCTCAAGGTCGCATTGCCGTAACTCTCCACCCCCACCGAGTGCGCTGCATCACACCACAACTCTCGGTTTCGAGGACCATGTGAGGCAGCTAGAGACGCTTCCCTGCTTGTGCACTGCTCGATTTGCGAGGCAGAGAACCCGGTGCTGGGTGTGGACTCATCGGGTTGCCGCCTGCAGCCCCGCGTCGACTGCAACGTCGATGCGGAGTGCAAGAATGTGGCTTCGGGAACCGTAGAACTCGGTGACGGAAATTCGGTGGACAAACCACCTGACGCCATTTAATCGCGGTGCAGCCGTCGACTTTCGCCTCAACGCGTCCCGGCTCAAGAAAGATTAGACACAGCGGCAGCTGGTGATTGAGTTCTGTCGCTTCTCTGCGGATTCACGTTGCACCACGGCGCCTCGTGTATGAAATCACACCCCAACACAGCCTTCGGAAGGTCGACGGAGCCTTAATCTCGCGGTGTAAGCATGACGACGTATTCCCTAGTGCTGCTTCCAAACTGGACCATGTCCTTGTCCCTCAGCTCGAGGTAGCGGCTGCCGGGGACCTTGTCATGGTTGAGGATGGTGCCGTTGGCGCTCTCGAGATCAAGCAGGTAGGGCTTTACCCGTCCAATCTTGTCGCCAAACTCGTTTCTCTTCTCGATGTAGCGAAACTGGATAACGGCGTGCTGCTTGCTGATGCTCGGGTGTTCGGCCAGCAGGTCCACGACGACCGAGTCTCTGCCAACGAGCCAGCACGTCTTGAGGTTGAGGTCGATCGTGTCCACTATGTCGGCACCCTTGAATACGAAAAGTTTCCACTGGTCGCGTGGCGAGGGCTTGCGTGCCTCGGATGGTTCGTGATACTTGAGCGCAATGGATGTCCCGTCAGCCTGTGCCACCGAGTTGGAGGCTGCTGCCAAAATGCCCGTGGTTCCCCAGTTCGGCTTCTCTTTTGGCTTCTCGGGCTCCTCGCCATTGTTGACGGCGAATGACTCTTGCTGCGACGGCAGCGGGCCTCGGTGCTTCACCACGCTCTTTCGCTCCGCCTTCCGATCGCCCTCTTGATCAGAATCATCATCCCCTGAACGATGTCTTCGGCGGCGAGATTCTCTGTCTTCGCGGGAGCGCCTTCGTCGCCGATCACGCTCGTCTCTTCGGTCCGCGCCTCCATCACGGTCACGAGATCGATCCCTGTCTCGGTGTCGGTGGCTGCGCGGTCGGTCCTCGGAGTCCGGCGTACGCGAGCGTCTCCTCTCTCGCGATGAGCGCCGAGCATGACTGTCGCGTCCTGAAGCCTTCCGTCGGTCGCTGCGGTCGTCGGTTTCCCACCTGCTTCGCTCGGTGCCGTAGGGCTCGGATGGCGCCATCGTTCTGTCGCCGGGGGGGGCGCCGTCTCCAATGCAATCTCTGTTCGCAAGCAGTAGCAAGGCCCCTTGGCTCGTCACCGAAGAAACGTGGACGGGGGGGTCGTCGTTGCGCTGGGGCAAGCTCACTGTCTGGAAGGACAGAAGTTTGGCGAACGCGAAGTGGAATCCAGTTCCCCAAGCGGAAGCATCCAATCCGACGCTCTTATGCCCTGACCGGCAACATTTATGTGCAGGTCGTAGCGTGTGCAGGAGTGACTTCGGTGGACCCATAAAACCTAAGGTAAGGCAGGTACCTCAGCTTGTGCTCCGTACCTGCTGGCTTTGCTGTCAGCGGTGGCTCGGGGCGGTCTGGTACACCGCCGCCCGGCCTCCCAGCGCCCAAATTCACCCACAGGCCGCTGCCAGTGCGTCGCTTACAGGGAAGTCCACTCGCGCAGCGCTTCGCAATGCGACAGATGGGGGCTAGATATTTGTGTTTGGGTAGGTTCCAGGTTGTATTTTGCTTGATTCCACGTCAATGATACTCCTGGTCTTATTGCAGGGGTAAGATTAAGCTTTGCTAGGGAGGAAGGACTACTCGGCTGCGTTCTTCCCGAGATTGATGCAACCCTACAGGTGACGACATCACCATGTCGCTTCATGTTGGAAAAACACTGACTTGCCATTCACCGTATGGACTTTGTATCCTACAACCCAAGGCGCTCTCGAGATTGAAACACCCATAGCTCTTTGCTGTCTATCCAGGCCGATGATGACGTGCCATGGCATCTGCACGCCGTTGGACAACCTATCCTTTTATTGCTCATAAGCAAACACCTCTCCGATAACCTCGTTACTGCCGACTCCCCGTCTCCTTCGTAGCGTCACCGTTTGCTCGCTATTGTTCCCTCGCCATGCCTCATCCCCCGACTCGGCGTCGCCGGGCACTGACATTAGCAGGCCGGTTTCGTGTCCCAGCGCGACCCGACGGCTCTTGTCCTGCACAAATACGTCCAAAAATGGCAGATCACGGCCTTTCATGGCTCGCCCCTGAGCATCCCCTTCGATGTACTCCTTAATTAGGTTGCTGCCTTCGAGTGTCCAAAAGTTTCTAAAGTCTTCCGGCTGTGAAAATGCCCCGACGGCTGCTTCGAATTCTTCCATGCCCGCCATGCCGTTGAGGATAGGGCTCAGGAAGTTGATAAAAGAGCCCACAAGCTCATCTCTGCTATGTTCTTTGCACCCTTGTGATTGAGGAGGCGCCGACATGGTATGCATCAAGGCAACGAGGCGTTCCTGCTCGGGCGGCGCCTTGGCTCGGTAGGCGAGCGTCAGCAGCGAAACGAGGGGCGTAACGGAAGACATGGAAGACAATGGTTTCGAAATGCTGTCGATGGCGTCCACCAAGACGCCCTCGTCCGGTATTGCCGAAGGCGACATAATGGCACAAGCAGTAGATTTGGTCGTCGATTCGCGGGTGAGATTTGAGTGAGAGCTATTGGTTCTGGCAGCACAGCACGCAATATTTGAGCCGTGGAATATGGGCGAAGTTTTATCATCAATGGCACGGCCAGCTCGGGGGCCTCTGCATCATCTTATTTGAGCACAGCCGAGCTGACTGGCACTGTTGTTACACGACACAAGCTAGCGGGCCGATGACAGCATCGACGTGGTCAGCTGGCCACGATGCTGGCTAAAAGATCGTGGGGAGTGACAGGTTGGGGTCTGGACCCCGGCCGGAGGCTGGATTGCGCCACATGGCAGGGAACCCTTGCTAGAAGTTGGCAATGACCTCACTGAGCAGCGGGGGCTAACAAGCGCCGCCAAGATTATTTGCGAGGCGTTCTTGATCTTCAGGTCCCTACGAGTAGCGCTGCCTTGAAAGAACAGGGTACGAGGCTATCTTCAATGCGTGTCAGCTACGGCCTGCAAACTCTGCGCTTAACTTGACGCCCGATTGTAGCAAAGCCATGTGGTATTCCGCAGGTGGAATTGAGACCACGCATAGCTGCCCATTCCTCTGCTGCCGATTTACTGCCGCTGGCCGCTGATTTGCATAATCTCGCGGATTGCGTCGTCTACGCCAGCGACAACCACCGTGGGCTTGATCCCCAATGCGCCGCCAAGACCGTCGATCCAACCCAACCCGCCGCGGTCTACCCACGCGCTCTGCCACCCAGCGGCGACAGCACCGACGACATCAAACGGGTTTGAGCTGACAAGCCAGATCCGGTCCAGTTCATCTCCCAGCCCTGCTGTCTGGGCCATGTGTTGATACGTGCGACGGTCCGGCTTGAACACCTTGAGCGGGTCGACGCTCACCACCTTGGAAGCGGGCAGCACGGCGCTGGCCTGCGACAGGGAAGGCGATGTCGCAAGCGAGGACGTGATCATGGAGACGGTGCCGTTGGAAAAGATGTAGGGGTCGAGCGAGGGCGTCTTGGCCAGGACCTGGAGGGCCTCGCTGACATCGGGAAACGTGTCCAGGCCGTTGTACGCTTTCATGATCCGCTCCTCTTGCTCCGGCGATAGCTCGACGCCAGACTCGTCGGCCGCGTGACGGAATGAGCACCGTGTCAGCTCGTCGAATGGGCGATAGGTGCCTCGACGGTGTTAATCTTGTAGGAGCTTCCTTTGCAATGCACTGCTCTCGGCATGCGACTCACCCATGCTGTTGATGCGCCACGTATACTCGAGCTGGAACCTTCTCGCCTTCGCGGCAACGACATGTGCCTTGTTGGGGCCATAGAGGGTCGCGAGCTCCTGCGCGATAGATCCTGTGGATAGTAGCGTCCCGTACAGGTCGAAAGCAATGGCAATTGTCGGCGCCATGACTGCTTCTCAGCCCTGGCTTCTGTGACTCAGCTCGGCGTCGCCTGTAGGGCCAATACGGGGTGACAGGCACAGTGATTGAGGGTCGAAACTCGACGCGCTTCTGGCGTATTCTACACAGCGGACAGTGCACGGCTGGTGTCCCGGGTGATCGGTAGCAATATAAATTCGGTATGAGGGACGTTGGATAGCCTGCTGTCTCGTCATGGGTAAGTCCTGACGACTCTCATTCGCACTTTGGAGCCCCCCGCACCTGGCCGACGCCGCCGTGACGCGCTGAACCGTCCAATCACGACGCGGACCCGATCGGCAGCCCGGTGTCAGCCTCCTGCCAGTCCGCTGGAGCCACCAGCACACTCAGTCCCGTCCATAACCACTGCCGCCATCGAAAGAATGTCGCTTGAAGAGAGCCCAAACTACGCCCTCTTCCGCGACTGCCTCTCCACGACGCTGCTGCAGCCGCAGCCTAACGTCTCCCCAGGCTCGAAGCGCCGGCGGCGGGCCAAAGCGGAGCACGCTGGGGCTCAGGCTGGGGCTCGGCAGCTCCCGACAACGGAGGCGGAGGCGGACCCGCAGCGGGATGCTGAAGAGCTGGCCGAGTTCATCGACTACCTGGCCAGCAGCATATTTGAGTCCCTGCCACAAGCGCTCAGGGATCTCGACTACCGATCCTGGCGGGAGTCGGAAGGGCTGCAGGCGCAGTTTTCTCTACCGTTGACGGAAGCCAGCATGTCCACACTCGATCTCCCAGCGACCGTTCCCGAGACGCTCGTCACGTACAATCTCGTCTCCCCGGACCCCACGCTCCACCCTCCGCTGCCGTCGACCACGGAGGCATTCCTCATTCCCATCCTGACGTCGTATCTGGAATCCACCACGGAGCCGCCGCCGGCCAAGCAGTCGACCCGCACGGATGCGTGCGAGATCTGCGGGCGATCGTGGATTCCGCTGTCGTACCACCATCTTATCCCGCGCTTCGTGCACGACAAGGCCATCAAGCGCGGCTGGCACCGCAAAGAGGATCTGCAAAACGTAGCCTGGCTTTGCGGCGCGTGCCATCGCTTCGTCCACCACCTCAAGAGCCACGAGGAGCTGGCGAGGAGCTACTACACGGTCGAGCTGCTGCTGGCCGATGACGATGTGAAACGATTTGCGGCGTGGGCCGGCAAGTTGCGGTGGAAGGGGGGCACTTGACAAGCAGCGCAATCACCGGATGCCGCCGAGTGGCTGCTCAAGGGCCCAGGCCCTGCGTGCTGCCACGTGCGCCCAGGCCGAGAGACAATTATAGCCATCTGCTGCCCTGTGGCGGTGGATCGGGCGGCGTCTTTTTAGCGAAATTGATTAGCTCTGGAACATACGCCAGCCGCAAGTCCCCAACATGAACCCCACGCAACGAACCGATTCCCAGATGCATGTCATCGCCCAGCTTCGCCTGACTGTCAGCTTGCAAGAAGGGGCTTAGTCAGGCCGTTCGGAGTCTTTTTGGCTAATACTCCGTACTCGTACACTCAACTAAAACGCAGCATCCGGCGTAGGTCTGCTTTGCCCGCCGCCGAATGGCTTCACGTGACGCCTCGCCGCCAAGACGTTGCACTCCCGCGAATCCCATCTCATCAACGTCCGCCGAGGCTCTGCCATCCTGTCATCCACTGACGCGCCCCTCCTCCACCCCCCGGTATCCATCCTTGATCACCATCCTCCACCATACTTCATCCCGTCTCGCCATCCCGCGCCTCGAGGAGGGGCCCAGAGCTGCGCGCGCTGGCAATGACTTGACATAGGCAATGGTCAAGCTCGATCCGGACGCCCCGGCTGTCGAGACCACGGCACTACCTTTGCGACAGCGCAAGTGGCACCCCCGCGTCTTCACGGGCTGTGTCAATTGTCGCCGGAGGCATGTCAAGTGCGACGAGCGTACGCCATCATGCACTAACTGCACGCGCCTGAATCTCCCCTGCAACTTCGATCGAAAGTTTGTCTTCAAGGCCGTGCGCCCATCCAAAGGTCACCAGGGTACGGAAGTCAAGCGCTCGCCGTCGGTCACTGAGCGACATGCCTCCTCCAGCTCGGCCTCGGCGTCAAGCACGGATGACTTGGTCGACGACGTCTTGTGTCGCGACCAGCGGCTCTCCGGAGAATTCGTCTCAGTAGCCGGCTCTACAGGACTCATCCGGTTCTCCGATCCCAACCCTGTCCATGGCATCAGCGTTTTTTCTGCCAACATGGCCTCTACAGGCCCCGTCCAAGGCGTTGAATCGTCATTTAGAATCTCGATGCCCGACCCGGCGGCGCAAGTTAGCTGCAACGAAACCCTCTACTATCAGCACTTCCTGAAAACTGTGTCCACCTACCTCATCATCTACGACACGCCCTCCAACTCCAATCCCTATCGAACGTTGCCTAATCTGCTTGATAACTCTGGCTTGCTCCATGACACCATGAAAGCTCTTGGCGCCATGCACCTGGCCGGCCTTCCCCAGACACAGAATCGGCGCCTACACCGCAGCGCGGCGATGAAGACGTACGCCAGTGTGGTCACAAGGTTGCGAGATGTCGTCTGTTCAAGCCAAGGGCAGGCGAATCTCGAGCTTCTTGCCACCAGTCTCTTACTCTGCATGTTTGAAAAGATGTCCTCTCCGGACGCCTCATGGAAGGTCCACCTGGTCGGGGCAGCTCAGATCTTTCAATCCATGTACAGCCCGCACACCAGCCTTCCCTCCCGCGATGGTCTGGACGGACTCGGGGTCGCCAAAACCCTTCCGCTTCGCCGCTTCCTAGTCTCCATGATGTCGTACCTGGATGTCGCGGCGTCTTGCGCAACGGGGGAGGGACCACTGGTCCCAGGCGACTATTGGGAGACTTTGGGCGGTGGATGGGAATACAACCTCGGCGTGCCCAGCTTCGCGACAACACGAAGCGCGACAGACCGAATCATGGCCCAGCTCCGCAACTCCTGGTCAAGAGTCATGTCCATTCAGACGGAAATTAGCCGATTTGCAAGGCTGCTACGGTCTGAGCCAGACCAATGGCAGAGAGAATTTCTCTACAGCGACATTATCTATAGAATAAAAACCTGGCACGGCAGCGTACCCGACATATACCTGCGACTCGACATGTTAAACAGTATGCCTGAGGATGCTAGTGACGAGGACGTCGAGACCCTGACGGCGGCAGCATGCATTCAGTCTTATGCCTTGGGGTGCACCGTTTATCTCGAGAGAGTTACGACAAGGAGGGCTGGGAGCGCGGCGTTTGACCCTGAAATTAAGAGCATCGTCGATCGGATGTTGACGCTGATGTGCAACTTCTCAAGCGGCATCAATCAGCTAGCAATACTGTGGCCTCTACTCACGGCCGGTGTTGCTACCGTCGATCCGCAACAACAAGACTTTGTGCGCTCGCGGTTGGATGGGATGAGAAGCTTCGGATTCAAGGTTCGTGCATGTTTGCTTTGGATGAGTGTTTCCCCCGCTTACCAGTATTATAGAACGTTTCTCGGATCCTAGAGACCCTGGAGTACTCGTGGAGAAATGTAAGACTTTATGGCCGGGTAGACTACGAGGAGCTTGAGGCCATGATTTCGTCAAATTTGGTCCCTTGAAGAGCGCAGGTCGGACCGTGTAAGTCGGATGGCGGTGTGGATACGAGACAGCCGCGGGGCAAGCCCTGGATAAATGTGTTGATACCATTTTGTTGACATGAATGCACTGCACACAGAGATGCTTGAGTCATAGCGATCATACATAATGCCTACCTTTATGCAGTTTAGACCAGCCTTCGGAAGTACATACAACCGATGCAAAGCTCTGAAGGCCTTGACCAGTGCAACAACCATTGAACTCGCTCCTCTCCGACCTAGTCTCCAGCGACTTTGCCTACATATGTCATCGTACCCGTCTTCGTGGACACAACATTTGAAGACCTGCGTTCAGACAACAACGAAGCTCGGTGCACTGGCGAGACGCGCAGCTGCCTCTGGCCGCGGAGTCATGCCGACATTGAGAGAGCTCATCAAGGGATGTATAAGTGAATGTACGTGCGGAGCAGTCGTTGCGCATTCACCAGTCCTTTGTGCTCCGCTCGGCCGTCTCCGCGACACCGGCTCGCTCGCGCCGGGTCTCGTCCGTGCGCACGGCAAAGCGGCATGTCACTTCAGCCTGTCAAGCAACACAAAAGTGCAGAGAAATGCCTGCACGAAACGCCTCCTAGGAAATAGCATAGCTTCCGATGCGCAGGTCGCTCAGGGAAAGAAGAGGCCGCGCATCAAAGTTCTCCGTGAATTGACCCCTAATAGTCAAGGAACAATACACGATGTGCTTGCGGTGGCTACGAGATTCTCCACAAAAAGCCGCATCGGCTATGTCGGCTGATTAATGGCCGTGCCTTGGAAGATGTGCCGACGATGATACGCACGCCAAACACCATGTAGGCTGAGCAGAGTGCGAGCATGGCATTGATATATTGAAGCGTGGCGGATCTGCTAAGCCCTAGGGATATACGGCAACTCGCTTGCTCATCTGATGGCGAGCTTTGTTTGGGGCCAAGACGGAAAGACGGGGCTCGACTTGAGATGGCTTTGCCAGGAGCACATGGCTGGCGTTTCAGCCACCCAAGGCTGACGACTCCCTTGAAAAGAGTCGTGTGCTTGGTCAAGGCTGAAGCTGCGACGGCAGAGCAACCTTGCTCGGGCGCGTTTGGAGTTTCTCCGTCACGTCGGATGCTGGCTCAACCGAAACAGGATCGCCCGCCTGGACCATGTAAGAGCAAGCTACGGGTCTACGGCCCATGGGGAAGGGGGGAGTTCGCGGCCCTGGGCGCAGGGCTGTTGGCGCAATTCGTAGCGATGTGCCTTTGAGCTCCTTTTGGGGGTGTCGCGAGTTGCCCCTGGTGCAGCCATGGAATTCGCGATTGCGCAGCGTTCGCGCTGCGGCGTAGGGTTCAATGTTCATGCAATCCCAGTGCGCCAGCCACAAGAGCTGCCGAGTTGTATTATCCCCGACCAAAATAACTCGCGGTTTTAGAGGGCTCGCAGCAGGTTTGCACAGCCCAGTAAAGGTCGCATCTTCATTGGTCTTGGCGATCTGTGATTGACGTGCCGCTGCTCTTGTTGCGTGGTGGAGACGCCGCCGGCCTGAAGATCGTGTGCACGGCTGCGGTCGGATAATCTTGCCGTTTCGAAGGCACTACGGAGTCCAGAGTCGCCACCCCGACAACCAAACGTGGCTGACGTCTGCTGCGTTACAGATGTATGTCGTCCGGTCTCGACGCGTCATTCTAGACCCAAGTCGACGGCATAAACGTGAGCTTTGGCCATCGAGCACCGGGTATATCAAGGGCAGCTGTTCCTCCGATCTTGGAGTTTGAATTCCGGCAAGACACATCAAACTACCACAACCACAAGCCAGCGGCTCATTCCACTCTTCTCTTCTTCTTCTCAACTCCTCTTCAAGAACAACAAAACCCACATTCAAAATGAAGGTTTCTTACGCGGCATTCGTCTTGACCCTCCTCACCGGCGCGCTGGCCGCGCCGCAGCCCGGCGTCCCCTCCGAGGACAAGCGCGAGATCGCGGCCCGGGACTTCGAGGCCTCGGGCGCGCACATGCTGGACGTCAGGCACGTCGACGACGCAGTCACCCTGGACGAGCGCGACGTTCCCGCCAACGCCCAGGAAGCCGACGACGACGAGGAGGACGAGCTGGAGGCGCGGGCAGCCAAGAAGAAGGGCAAGGGCAAGAAGAAGGCTGGCAAGAAGGGCAAGGGCAAGGGAAAGAAGAAGGGCAAGGGCAAGAAGAAGGCCGCCAAGGCTGCCAAGGCGGCCGCGGCCACGGATGCGGCGGCCAAGCCCCGGGTGACGAGCTCCTTCGACGCCCCTGGTGTTGTCTAAATCACGACTGCACTCTGAAGCTAGCAATTGATAATGCCACTGGTGGCTTTTGCTGGCACTCTTGTCCTTGCGCGCTCCCGTGAACGTAATATTTTCCTGCTGTGATTAGCCCTGAGCCGAAAGCCGCAACTCTATGTATCAACTTGCGTTCTCGTCGATTCCTATCAAATCTATTGTTCATCATACATTACATGGATCAGCATAGCCTTCCTGGTATCGGCTATGCTCAGGTTCTCAAATATGCAAGACTTCATGTTGACGGCAGAAGCCAAGCATGATCCGGCAGAGACCTCTTATTCCGTTACATTTTTGCCGCATATCTTCGTCCCGCAGTCATGGTCTGGTCTCATGTCAGTCAACCGTCAATGGGGGTACTCTGACTGTCAAAAAAATCATCTCAACTCTGAACCTTATCTCTCAACGCATTCCCAAGGGCTGTTGGTTGGCTTCCATGCCCCGAACTCAGCAAAGTTGTGAGATTCGGCCATGAGCATTCGCGGGGTGAAACAGGCCGTCCCCTATCCGTTCGGAGTAAATGCCCATGATCAGTTAGCTTTGTTTTAAGTAGTTTCTTGAGTAACGATCTGGATCTTTGCAAAAGCATGGGGGTGGGCGGGTCCACCACATCCGGACCTTCTGGCGCTGAAACCCGCTTGGTCTCAAAATGACCAAGGCAGCACGTAAAATCTATGGCATACCTACCAACCTTTTGTTTCCCGATAAAGGTTCTCCTGGAATTGATTTCACTTGACAGAAATACCAACACATTTTTGCGTAGTACCAACAAGGCCAGTGTCCAGTCTGCCTCAAGTGGATGGGCTGAAAAGACTATAGACCTTATGGTAACAACAAAGCATAATGCCATCCAAATGTCTTGGTTGACAACGAGCACCCTCTTTGAACTTGCTTGGAGAAAAGCCCGCGGAGCTGTGATCGGCTGCGAACGATGTCCTACAAGTTTCATGCTGTCAGATTCTACTGTGATCCAAGATTCACTAACCGTACAGCGCGTAAGGATGCAGCTTCATTACGGCTCGGCCTTCTGTCAAAGTCCATTTCCATTTCTTTTATATATTTAACCATATATACTTGAGCCAGACACGGTGTAAGCTCCAATTGCATCGGCGGGTTCGAATAACTCGTCCTCACAAATGTATTTACTCCATTCACTTAATCATGCCTCTCGATAATGACATTGATATGCGCATCGCTAGGGCACAATTGAGAACCCTGCACCAAGTTACCCTGCGTACAGCCGTCCATGACCCATCCCGCCGCTCGGGCAATATCGTTGCTGGAAAAAGAGTGTTAGCCCTGCTTTCATGCCGTACGACGTTTGTTCTTACCATGGCACAGAATGGTAAAGACCGGTGCCATCACCGAGTCCGCCGATGACTCCCATGATTTGGGCGTGTCCCTTCCAGGAGAAGAGCTGTGACCCTGTAATTTCGCAGGCTTGCGAAGCTTTTCCGACAAGCTCCTGGATGCACCTGACAGCATCCTCGACCTAAAGCACGCGCATCAGTCAAGTCGTATCAAAATCTTGTCGACACTGGGGACTTACTGGTGCCGGACCGCGCCCTACTGAGCAAAAGGCGCCGCGCTTCAGGAGTGAGCCTTCATCATGCAGCTCTATTCCGAGTTAGCTCCCATTGCCAAGACCAAACGTAATTCAAGTAGATACTGACCACGTGTGCCGACCGACGCTTTGTACGCGGCGATAGCGTCATCAGCCGACATGTGGCTATCGGGGTTGGAAATCAAGTCCTCGACCCAATCGGCGAAGGAGAACGCAGGGGCAGGGGAAGGAAGAGCTCCAATGGCAGGAGAAAGGGCCAGGATGGCCAGAGCCGGGATAGCAAGTTGGACCATTGTGTGCACTCGGTGTAGTGGCTTTGATGGCTATGGTTCAGAGATAAGTAGACTGTTGTTCACTTCACTTAGAGAGCAGAATCCCCGGTGGTTTATATATGTAGTCACTTAGCCCGCGCGTAAACAGCGAGGACTCGCTCATCAGCCTATAATCCAGTCCAAGCAAACATGGAACCAACAGTCTGCATCGTCGAGTCATTCGCCCACATTCACGCTGCACGTCTGCGTAAGGCATTGAGGAGCCTCAATGTCGGCGATGCCCACTTTCGGCGTCGAATGTAACGCTCTGATGCCATTAACTGGCGTCGCTCCATAGAGGTCTCACAATGGGCCATACATGGCGCCTAATGGGCGCTTAATGCAGCGTGCTAACATTTCTTTGTGGCTCAAGGTCGGGCAACCTCAGAGTACTCCGTAGAGCGACCCCTGTTTCATTTATCATGCGGAGAACTAGAGCGAGTGGTGGGGCATTGCGGGAAACTCCTAACGGCCCCCAGTGCCTCAGAGGCGCAGTATGCCTACCGACCAACATCGACAGTGACCGAAGATCAACAGCTCTGATCGTATCCGCACACCTCCGCCTACCTGACAAGCGCTGCATTTCATGTGTTCAGCATTATGCAAGTGTCTTTTAGCACTCTCCGATAGTTACTCAGTTGTTTCAAGCGAAACAAGTGCCGTGGACGTCTCTACCCGTGTCTCGGACTTCGCGCCGAACCGCTTCCTCTACCGGGCGGGCCATGGATCCTTGGCAGGCATATCATGAGCGGGTCGACCCGACCAACACGACAGGGCTATGGAGTTAAGAAACGTACGACCGATCATGTGGCATTTGCGGCCCTGCACCTTTGCGCTAGCCATGCGTGTTGGTTGTTGATGCTCTTGTCTCAACCTTGTCTTAACATGGGTCTGAGAAAAGTCTTTGTTTCTGCAAGCGGCCGTTCCCCCGTTCGGCCCGGTCTGCGCCTAAATCATGCCTTGTCTTAATCTCCCACTTTCTATCAGATATCTGAAAAAGATAAGCCTGCCTTTGTAAATACATGCAGTTCATGTTACCCGGTCCGGCTAGTCTACGAATACTCACGATGGTAGCACTGCGGGTATTTGGTATATGCACAAGAAGGCTATCGCTCGATTTTCATGCCGCGCATCATCAAGAAGGATAAGTCTTGTTCTGCTCTCCGATACGCTATTATATGCAGCCATGATAACTAGAATATACAAGTAAGGAGGTCGGAAGAGTATATCCGCCCAGCTTTCTTGCAGGCGCAAAGGTTGCAATGTACAGGGTAGCTAGTTATCCAGAAAGGATTCTATCAAGATGAATATAACAATTTACTCACGTGACTAGCTGACTGTTATTGTGTGGGCAACTAATACTTTGTAGGCACAGAGCGTGGAATATGACTCTAAGCCAACGCATTGTCGTCGTTCCCCAATTTTCCCCCGCCAGCTACCATATCATACATCGATAATGTCTCGTCTAACGGCGCTATTATATGTCGTGCAGGGCAAGCCCTGGTGCAACTCCTCGTGTCAAGAAGCTAATAACATTTCTCAGAAGCGGTTCTTCGTAGGGGCTATGAAAAAACATCGTTAAGCGACACAGCGCACCTTGATTTATTCCTTAATATCCTAGTGGGCCAAGATAATTGCCCATGTAAGTTTTGGACATGGCACTGTTATTTAATATACTTCCGGCATCCACTAACTGGTTTATAGATGAACTTTCTGCAGTTTTGGAAGAAGGAATCAACATAACATGGGAGGATGTCTACGATTTTGTGAACCCCTTCGGAGACAGCCGAGGCAATTCATTCGATAGTGGTTGGGTGTTCGACCTCGATAAGGATCTTATTTTTCTGACAAAACAAGATGGACACTACTCAGCGCCGCTTGCACTGGCTCGTGAGCGGTTACTCGTTCAAGACGACTTTGAGTTGGTGAGCTCTTCACCTCAGCAAGAGCTCCGAGAAGGCCAGGCCCTTCCGGGACCGTACTGGGAGCCCAAATTGAACCCAGTACCGAGGGAAGCCTCATTGCTTGGGCGAGTCCTTCGTGACTTTGCCTACACTTGGCGCCACGTGCTCCGTCGAGATATGAACACTATGACTTTCATGAAGCTGGCATATGGCGTCATTTGGACCTTAAGAATGGAATTCACTCTGCTGGAGCGCGTGGGATTTGAGAATGTCCATGATGCGGGACCATACGTGCGAGTCATAGACTTGCCGAGCTGGGACACACCAGACACAACACTCATCCCAGTTGGGTCGTTTTGGTTTGTTTCAGCGAAAGATATGCAGATATGCACGAGAGGCTAGAAATGGTGCGACACCATGCGATAAACCTACCATTTCTCGGACATTCTACAACCAGGGCGGTAAATTCTGCCATCTTGACTCTCCAGCGAGTCGTTCTTTGCAAATCATTCGAGGATGAGCTCGTGTGGACGAGGCCAGAGGAGCTGTTTCATGACAACCCTGCATCCGATTCCGCTATCAATCTGATCCTCAATGCCTCAAGAGTCGAGCATCGACCGACGACGATCAATTTCCTCGCCGTTGAGATCCAGGATAGAATTCTCTGTCACGCAACAGCCAGCTTAGTTGCATCGGCCAAATTGGGCTGTGAAGTCGGTTTAGGGTCGCCCTTCTCTTGGGTAGACAGCGGTGTCGCGATTGGCATTAGGGAGTTCAAGAGGCATCGAGGGAAAAGCTCCCCAGTGGAATCGCAGCTAATTTTCAGCGAAAGGGAAAGCGGCTTGTCGTATAAAAGGAAACGCGAGTACTCGATAACACATTCAGGCCGGAAGTTCTTTCCTAGAATGCGTCAAACGTAGTGTCCTACCTAATATTCCTCTAATGGTTTTCTAATAGACGGGAGGTTCTGCGACGGTCTCATGGCGCTTTTGACTGTGTCACCGACGCCCAACACTAAACTAGCTGTAGCGCAAGCTAGCTGCCGCGTGCCACTGTTGTTGATATACAAGAGGGAAAATATGGGCTGCTTCGAACGCACACCAAATATTCAAGGTGGCAATAAAGTTGCTCTCCTTCGAGACGACATACTCGCTGTCGCGCTCTCGTTGTTTATATGTGAAGAAGCCAACTCTTGACCCGGTAGAAAACACATGAGTCGGATGTATAAGAGTCGCTTGCGTGGGCGATGGCACGTGCGAGAGCGAAACACAGAACTTAAAAACGCTGCCGGCACTACCTTACTTACTGTACCTTCTACTCTCCCCAATGTGGCTGATGTAACTACGCTGGCTGCATCTGGGCGTAGAAACATAATTATGTAGCTCGCAGAGTAGTCAAAGGGCTTGGTTTACCTTGCTAAGATAGTTCAAAATTCGCCTGTGACTTTGAACCTGGGTCCAGCCACCAGAAATTTATTTGACATTAAAGGTTTTCCGTAGATCTCCCGCAAAGCTTAGGAAGAATCTTGTTGACGGCTTCGAGTGTCCTTGCAGTCCTCGAGGTCCGAGGTCTTAGTAACAATTTCGAACGCATGCTCCTCGCTACGACTCATGCAGATATTTATCGAACAACAAACACGACCATCTTGAGGCGGCTCTTCAAGGAGGAAGAAGGGTATCTGTAGTTTATCAAGACGATCGGTGTAGTAGTATCCCATATTACGTTAAATTTAAGAATAAATGTAGGGCTGGAAGGTTGTCTTGCGCGTACGTTTTTATACCTGTAATAGTAGACTGTATATATAAGAAGGTAGGCGCAACATGGTCCTCGGCGCTCGAGCGGTGCACCAAAAACTGTCAGCGTGAACGGGTAGATGGAATGATTCATTTTGGTATTGATATCCAGTCGTACGTACCTGTATGGCCGCTGGTACCTGTGTATGCGTGGTACCTAAAATGGGGCTGGAGCCGAGACTCGCGAAAGGTGCTTCCTCGGTAGTCATCGGAATCCAGCCTGTTGACTACTCTATGAGATGTATCATTCATTTCATGCGAAAAGGAGGAGGCTACTCGTTACCAGTCGATACGCACATCATCGATCTAAGAGCAGGCTGCCCGGGTCATTTTTAGTTTAATTGCCGGTGTAGCGGTAGCGTTGGCACGCTTCCAACGCTAGACCGTTCTTACCAGGGCCGGTCAGCTATCTGAACCTTTTGTCACTTTGGTCTGAAATTTCGGTATGTGGGTCGTGGTTGACAGATGATATCGCTGATTCCATGGTGACCTACATCACTACTTGCGCCGTGGCAAAGGGGACGACACGGAAGAAGTTGTGGCGTTCACGGTGCCGAAAAATGCTGGGCACGAGGGCAAACTGGGGTATTACGGGGAAGCGGAGATAAACCGTCACGAGGAAAGCAAGAGACGATACCTGTACTTCTCCAGCCCACGAGGCCAAACCTTGAATTATCATATAATGACGTACCATACTCGGGACTTGCTTGGTGCAGGAGCCTTTCACGAAGGACCGGCATCATCAAACAACCTTGAACCGAGTGCCGCGGAGCCTCAGAGCCCGCGGATTGATTTCCATGTTCCATTGCCCTCCATCCGGAAGGCAAACAACCGTCGGCCGGGCTGAGTAGGTACTTGACTAACCAGCCCCAGGCGGTCCGTCATTGCCTAGCGGTTGTGCTATTAATCACAAATCTCGCTGGACCGCAACAACACGGCACGCCGCTTTCCCACCGGGCAGGGCAAGTACCTCGGCAGAGCTTCCAGGACAAATGGTTTGGGATTCGATCACGTCATGCAAAACCAAAACCAATGTAGGTGCCACCAGACGTGTCAGTGACCGTGCCAGCTTAATGGGCACTGGGTGGCTTGCCTCGAGGCTTCGTGATACTGCCCAAATACGCATACCTGGGCTCCATCCAGGTTCTGAAAAGAGTTTCCAGGGCCAACACACTGGGAAACGAAGGCTGTGAGAATGACGACAGAGGATTAAAAAGCCGGTCTGGTCAAGGCCAGGCACCTATGGTGTGTAACTTAAGGTATGGCGCCGAAGCTTGTTCCTGGCGGCTTATCAGTGCAGCTAAGGCTACCGGAGAGCTTAATCCGAGGCAAGCAGATGGCTCCCGTTGGTCTTGCGGAAAGCGCACGACACTTTTGCATGCCGAAAGGTATTTCTACTCGCGCACCTCCCCAGCATCCCGCTTCGATTCTCTCCATTGCTATCATCCATGGGCTTTCAGCTCCAACGCGAAGCAGAAGCAGAGTTCACCAAGTACAACCAAGCACCGTCAAGGCCACGCCGAGACACCCACTTCATATTTGCAGTAAGCATACCCTCCCTGGCTCTGGTGGCTGTCCTCCAGGACGCCGACGCTCTTCTCCCTTCTCGAAGCAGCAGTGAAGACAGTAGCCATCCCTATCAAAGCATTTCAGCTCGAGGCGTGCCCTTCAACATGTGTTACTTCCGGACCGTGGTGTTCTGCTGCCCCTGCAAGGCCGGCCGCCGCGTGCCATGCCCGTACTGGAAGGATCGCGTTCGCAAAGGCAACGCCTACTATCACGCCATGTGGAACGATCGACAGAGCGAGGAGTACAAGTGCCCGCTGAGGAGTGAGGCTTCGCGAGATTGCCAGGCGGCCAACTCTAGGGACCCTGCGTCAGACCCGGTTGCATTCGAGGTGAGGACTAGATTCTGCGAGGCCTGTGCCGAGGAATGCGCATGGCACTGGACCAATTTGGGAGTCGGCGGAGAAAGAGAGCCTATTGATAGATATGGACGCCACTTGACACCGCGTTCGAGTACGCGCACTCGCAGCCTTGCAAGTGCTGTGCCAGCCAGGCCCTCCAGCTTTCCAGAGAGAGGTCCCCAGGGACACGCACAGCCGGGACAGGCAATGCTTGTTCAGTCAATGCTTGTCCAGGCACTGCAAGTCCGAAGTCAGCAGATACATGCACAGCATCTGCAGGAACAGCATCTGCAGGCACAGCATCTGCAGGCACAGTACATACAGGCAATGCAGGGTCTGGCACAGCAAGGGCGAGCACCTCTTGGACGGGCACCACAAGGACTGGCACCGCAAGTACGAGACCAGTGGGCTCAAGACCAGCTGATTCAAGACCAGCTGGTTCAAGACCGGCCGGGACATTTCCAGAATGGACAAGCCCAGCAGGGACAGGACCAGCAGAGGCAGGACCAGCAGGGGCAGGACCGGCAGGGGCAGGACCGGCAGGGGCAGGACCAGCAGAGACAAGACTAGGAGGGACAAGACAAGCAGGGACAAGAACATCAAGGGCATACCGCTGCTTCTGAGCATTGATACCACTGGTTGCATGAGGGGACGGCGGCATACTTTAGGGAGAAGCAGCTAAGCGCAAGTAGTGTCACATCAGCGTTCAGTGTTTTGTAGTACGGCATACAGTCTAGCATTGGTAAGACGTTATCGTCAAAACCTTTTGTTGTGGCTCACCGTGTCAGGGAAGCCCGACAGTTCATGTTCATGAAAGCAACGCCCCGCCAGAAACGCCAAATGCATGATCAGGGTATCATCCTCTCGTCAGTCCCGCCCGCTTGTGGCTCGGGGACTATTCCCGCTGCCATCTCGGCTCCGTCACATTCCTCTCGTCCAGCGCCAGGTGGCCATTGTCCGCCCTCGTCTGCCCGAGCAGCGCCTCGCGATCCGCCTCGTGCGCGTGCTCGAGGCCTTCCGCTTCCTCCTCTGGCACCGCGACCAGGACATGGTCACTGGTGTAGCTCACGGCGCGACCAACGCTCGGTCCCCGCGACCGGGTCTTGACGGCGCCCGCGCTGATGACGACGGAGTCGGGCGACGCGTCCCGCGAGCCTGGCCGTTCGCCGTCGGCGTTGGCGGCGCGCTCCAGGTCGGCCTTGTTGCTCCAAGAGCTGCGGCGCGCAACGTAGTCGTCGAACTGCGTGTCCCGCTGGTGGCTGTAGAAGCTCGGCGTGCGCTCCATCGCCTGCAGCAGCACGGGCTCGTGGCCGACAGAGCCAATGCTGAGGCGCGACGACACCACGGACCCGCGCTTGTCGACGGATATGGAGCTGCGCTTGCTGAGGCGGCCCGAGTAGGAGAAGTCGCGGTCGAGGCCGTCGTTGAAGCCGTATCCCTTGACGTTGACGGGGCGGGCGTAGTCGTCGTACGCCGAGAGGCGGCGATAGGTGAGGATGGCGTAGATGGCCAATGCGGCGGAAGTGATCCTGCAAGACTCATGAGCATCAAGGTCAAGGCCACAGGGAGGAAGACACGGCGCTCACATCAAAGCCACATCCAAGCCAAGGCCGACGAGTGAGTAGTTTGCATCGCTGCGCTGGACGTAGATGACCGCGTCGAGAGCCAGGATGGCCGCCGCGCACGTCAGCTTGACGATGTGCGTGAACAACATGGTCCACGGCGTCAACGATTCAGCCACGAACTTGGCGATCTCGAAGAAGGTACACAGCGCGGCGATGAAGGACATGCCGATGTTGGTGGCTTCCCAGCTGGAGCTGCCAGTCAGTGAACCTGGTCTCAACCCAGCTTGCCGCAGAGCCTCTGTGGGATGAACCTACGCAAACTCTATGGTCGGCGTCTGGCTGTTTTGCTCCCGTTCTTGGTAATGCTTGACGGTATCGCCGAGCCTCCAGGAGAAGAGGCCCATCATGGACGTGGTGAGCAGTAGTTGCAGCGCCCAGAGAGGCGCGAGGATGGCCAGTTGCCATTTGGCGCGGTCGAACTGTGCTGCCGCTCTGTGGTTTGCCATGTTTCCTGATCGCGGGCCGTCGTGCTGTTCTTTTCACTCAATGCCGGCGGATTCTCTGAGGTGAGTTGCTGCTAGTTGTCGCCACAGCCCGTTGCTTGTATCACCCGTGCTCATCAGGCAGGCCCTTGTCGTATCATCGGAACCCAAGAGTGGCTGGTATCACAATTGTCGCAACAGGCCGGACGATCCTGTCTTGAAATTCCCCGGCCATGGCCATTATATCTTTCTCTCCCAGCCCGACCCGCTTGCCTGATCCAGGCAAATCATGATGCCGTTCAACCTGCGCCCCAGCCGGGGCTAAGTCCGGCCCCCCCGGGCCAGCAAGGACGGAGGGATGATGGAGACCAGGGCGGTTGGGCGGCTACCGCTTCCACGAGTATTACTGCTAGTTCGCTGGTCCTTGAGGCGCCCACTCTCGGGGAAAGGGCTGGGGCTTGCGGCTGAGGGAAGCTGACATCGCACAAGGGGTCCTTTGCGGCCGGGAGCCTTGGGGGACGGGGTGGTTGTTCTGCACGTTGCCGGCAAGGCTTGATTATCATTGGCTCTTCCTGCTTCAATAACTGCTCATGGGCTCTGCGGTCATTTCTGCTCTGAGCGCCGAGATGCGTTGGCCTTCTCAACTCGCAGCCTGCGGCGCTCGCACTGCATGACCAGGCTGTCAACTCACCCCAGCAGCCTCCCCCCGCCCTGGTAACTCAGAGATGATCAGTCTGCCAAGAAACCACAGTTTTGGCAGCCTCATGGGATTCTTACAAATAGTGTCCACTCAGAAGCCGTTGCAGGACCTGGGTGGGTGCTCAATCCCGCAGAAACTAAGTCGTCCTAGGAATCATCCGACTCGGGGACTAGGATCGTCGAAAGGACAGTCCTACGACGGCTTAGACCGATGGAGAGGAGGATGACACTGGTGGCATGGTTAGGCTAATTTTGGGCAGACGGCGCCCCGCACCCAGGTTTACTCAGCCCAGTGAAATGAGGAATGAGGCTCCAAGGGCTGACTGACCGACTGACCGCTTGGTCGGGGTCGCGGTTGGCCATTCACGATCCGCGCCGCCGGCGCGGTTTCGAAACGGGGGCTGTGCTGGGAGAGCCGCAGTCTTGCGCGATTAATCCTCTGTCCAGCAAAAATCTTGGTCATGCAAATCGCCGACTAAACAGGCGGTATAGCAACGGGCCGCCGAAAATAGACGGGGACGGAGCTTGACGCGCGCGTGCGGCGTCTTGCCGCGGTTGGCTTCATGTTCTCGGGCTGCTAGACGCGATCGCGCAAAACCCGACCAGGTCCGGTCGGCGGTGCTGCGGCCGCGGATGGCCTCACTTGAGCCCTCGGTGTGCTATTAATGTTACTCATAGGGTGAGATACATGAGATACACTGAGAGAGATTGAAAAAGGTGATGAAGGGCGCGACAACACAGGGCCACGATCCGTGAACCCTGCCACCGGCCATGCCGTGTAACAGAACGGGTTTCACAAGCTACGGCCATTTCGCACCCGTCCGGCTTGGCAACACAGCGGAAACGTCGCGGCAGTTGCCGCCAATACACAAGAGTGGACAGAAAACACACGGTCATCATGTTTGAAGTTTGAAGAAACACAAGCAGAGAGCAAGTGGCTCAGCCACAGTCTATTGTCGGCCCTCGGGGTTTTCCTAATTTGTTCCATCCCGCATTCCCAGCCAAATCAATCTGATGATGTTTGTTGTTTCATTACGCTCTGTAAAGTGAGAAGTCGTCAAGTCAATCTGTCGATTGACGGATGCAAAATTGCCATTTTGGCCAGCGTCCCGCAGCGAGCAGGTGTTCCTGGCCCCGGGACCCTTCGGGGCCGCCCCCAACGATTGATGCTTTACAGGCCATTGTCCAAGTTGGCCTGGTTGACGCCGGCCGGGTTGAAAGCGATGACGTTGCCGTTCTTGTCCGTCATGGCCGGCTGCTCGACGTCCACCACAGCGCCCCCGTCGTCCTGGCGCCTGACGTTGTCTGTCACTTCGTTAATTTCTCGCTCCGTTCGTTCCATCACGGGATGTAGCTCACCATCGGTAACGGCCATGACGGCAGCGACGAGAGTGAAAAGAGTGAGGACGGAGAACTGCATTTTGGAGTTGGGTGATATTGTTCTCGGGGTAAATGAGAGTATGACGGTTTGGCAAGGCGAATGGAAAGGACAGAAGTTGTTCTTGTTCAGCGACTAATGGTATCAATGAGGGAATGTGGTTTACGAGTCAAGAAGATATGAGCAAGTTTTACGACGGCGACGGCAGTATTTGTAGGCCTGGACCCGTGCCATATCACTGCCGGCCTTCCAAGAACATCAGACCAGCCGGCCCCGTCAGTGCCAGCCCGGCGCCCCCCCGGAGGCTTGCCGTCCCGTATCAAAGGGCACTTGAGACCGGGCCAGAACACCCCCCAACCCCATGAGGACGCGGCCCACCCCCGTGTCCCCAGGCCCAGCCTGATGTCGGCCCCTCCGCGTTCCGCCAGTCGCAGCGACTCACGAGGACTCTCCAGGTCCCCGACGGGTTCGTCTTGGCGAGCTGCTGGTCTGACGAAACTTTCTTTGGGTGTCGCGGCGCTGGGCGGCGTGGGGCATGAACGCGCCCGCCTGGCTGAAACGCAGGCGTGCTTCACATTCTCTGAAGGCCTTGGGATGGGGGACGTATGGGATGATCAGACCGCGTGGCTGGCATTCCGGTCACAGTTTTACTGCGGAAAGGGAAGAAAGGACGGACGATGAGTCCGCCATCCGTTACGGCTCGCACGTGCGGCGCTAGGCAGCGGAAAGTCCATGACCGGGAGGCGTCTGGTTGAGATGACGATGCGGAAGTGGCTGAAGAACGTTGGGCGTTGGGGTGTGTTTCATTGCACGGGAACAACAAAAACGCGGGCCCGATGGCTGCTGACACATCCACATTCACTGCGCTGCACTGCCTTGCACAGCCATGCACAGCCATACACAGCGTTGCACAAAACTTTGTGCAAACTTTGCAAGGCCCCCTGTTCAGGTCCACCAACGGTTATCGCGGGGCAGCTGGCGGGGTGATGCGGATGCGATCCAGTAGTGTCATCACTCACTACCATCGCTCCACCACTCCTCACAGCGGATGACGACTGACGCTCCGACACGCCCAGCAGTCGTCAACCGTCTGTTCCACCTCCATCGTCGTCTCTGGTGGTGGTGCCGCTCTTGCACTTGTTCCATATTCCCTCCCTTGAACCCCCTGCTTGAATCTGAAGTCCCGGCATCCGCCAGCACGTCTTCGACCAGCATGGCATCCCCGGAGCATTGCCTCATGTGCTTCGAGGCCCTCGATGCCCATCTAGAGAGTCGCAAGCCCCTCTCCCTTGACCGCGTCCAGTCTTCTTGGGCCGCCTACTCCAACTCCTCCCTCCCGGGTAGGACTTCTGCGCCTAGAGATCCCGCCCTGCGCCGCGTGGCCGCTGACAGCGACTCGTCCTCAACGTCGTCCTTGGAAACGCCGGCCTCTGGCTCCACGCCGGCCACCTCGACCTCCTCGTTGCCCTTGACCCCGACATCCACGCCCCTCTTTGTCACCTGGAACACCGTCTGCGACGACGTCGACGATGACGACGTCTCTCTGCGCGGCTGCATAGGCACCTTCGAGGCCCAGCCGCTGTCGCTGGGCATCCCCGAGTACGCCGTCATCTCCGCCGTGCACGACTCTCGCTTCCCAGCCGTCACCAAGGACGAGCTCCCCACGCTGCAGGCCGCCGTCACGCTGCTGACCGACTTTGAGGAGGTCGACGACCCCTATGATTGGGAGATTGGCACGCACGGCATTCGCCTCTCCTTCCACGACCGGGGGCGGCGCTACGGCTCGACATACCTGCCCGACGTAGCCGCCGAGCAAGGCTGGACCAAGGACGAGACACTCTTCAGCCTAACCAGAAAGGCGGGTTGGATGGGTAGTCGCTCGCGATGGAAGGACCTCGACCTCAAGGTGACGCGGTATCGCGGCAAGAAGTGCAGCATGAAGTACCCAGAATACAAGAAGTGGAAGGATTGGGCTGCCGCAAGACGTCAGTGATGGTGGCACTCTAGATGGCGGGACAAGGCGTTATACTACTTCAACTTTATTCGATTTGGCGCTTCTACAAGGTCGGGAAGTAAGGGGTTCTCGGGTCAAGAAACTCTACTACAATGATTTGGCATGGTCATATATACATTTCATTTATCAGGAAATCTCAAAGTTAAACCGTTTCATCTACTCGTCAGCCGATCAGGTCGAGATGGGACCGTCAGCCTAGACCAAGGTATCAATCAATACTCCTGTGAAGTTATCCATTATTTTGGCAAAGCCACTCGAAGATACATGAACGCGCTGCCCTGCCATTAGCTGTATCCGATCCCAGCATTCCCATCCTCGGTCGTCTATCATACCCTGGTCGTACAGTCCGTTCCCTCATATTGCGCGTATGCACGTGTGCATGTATCCTGCTTGCCATGACAGCCATGACCCGATCCTTGCCTCCTCACCACCGCCCGGGCCCATACTGTGAGAGCTCCATCAGCTCCATTCCTTTGCGCCGGGGTAATGACCATGGTATCTGTCGCAAAACACCACGAAACACAAAAATTACAGAGTTAGTTGTCCAACCATCCGAGCCAACAGCAACATGCCGCCCTCTGAAGCGAATGTATGTACATAACGGCCGGTCGCCCTTTCGATTCGTGCCGTCACCAACACCTGAGCTTCTTCCAGAAGCCGCCCTGGCTGCGACCGACCCGTTGCTGGCCGTCCAGGTTGGGCCCGCGGAGGCCAGGAGCGCGTTTCTCGCCCTCGCCGTCGGCGGGCAGCGGCGTCAACGGCTTCGTCATGCCGCGCGCGTTCATCTCGGTGTTGTCGAGGATGCCCATCTCGGCGAGGCGGCGGCGCTCGACGACCCGACGCACGATGAGGGCGAAGGTCTCCTCGACGTTCACCTCGAGGCGCGCGCTCGTCTCCATGAAGCCGCAGCCGCGCTTGCGCGCCCACTCGAGCCCCAGCGCGGCAGAGACCTGCCGGCTCTCCTGGAGATCGCACTTGTTTCCCGCAACAATCTTGACGGGCGGGACCGTCTTGGTGCCGCTGCCGCTGCCGGTGTTGGCGTGCGCCGGGTTGACGCCGGCGCGGCGCGCGCGCTCGGCGTTGTCGAGCCGCGTCTCGGCCTCCATGTCGATGAGGTCATCGAAGAACTGCAGCGCCTCGAGCGAGTCGCGCGAGGTGATGTCGTAGACGAGCAGGAAGGCGTCGGCGCCGAGGTTCGACGACGCCCACATGCCGCGGTACTCCTCCTGGCCAGCCGTGTCGGTGAGCGAGAGGTGATACGTCGTGCCGTCGATGCGTCTCGTCACGCTGTACGAGTCCTCGATGGTGGGGTCGTACTCGGAGGTCCATTGCGAGCGCACCAGACGCAGCGTGATAGAAGACTTGCCGCAGCCGCCGTCGCCGCAGATGGTAATGGAGATGGGCACGGCGGGTTGGTTCTGCGTCTGTTGCTGCTGTTGGTGATAGGCCCGTGAGGCCATGACGATGACGGGCGCGCAGGGCCGCCGGGATGGGCGTGAGAAGAAGGTCTTTGGGCTGTCGCAACGAGTATTGGAGAGCAAGCCTGGGGCGGAAGTCCTCGGCGATTCGCAGAGCTCCGTTGTCCCGGTGATTAGAAGTGGTGGTTGTTGACGATGTATTCACAACCGCTGCTATATGGTCGCGCCAAGTCAAAGGATCGTACCGGTGCCTTTTTGGACCAAGGCGTTTCGGTTCGTCCGTTTGTCAAAAGAGAGGATCGTCGTACTCGCAGATGATGTCGGTGGTGTTGGTGGGGAGGCGCAGCTTGATCCTCTATGACTACACGTACACTCGAAACAGCACGCAGCGCACGGAGGAGGATTTGCCGGTTTCATGCAAGTCAGTCAGATTCCAAGTAAGCCCTTAACGCAAGGACGAGAGAAGCGGATATCGTGGGCGCAGCTCTCTTGGCTCGTGGTGATCAAGATGCTCCGACGACGCCGGAGAAGTGAAGAGATTAAATTGGCTTTGACCGTGTGAAAGGCAGGGTTTGACGATTGATATCAAATAGCGCCGCTCTAGAGACTCCTAGTGCTATCCCTGGGAGAGTGAGGGTCCGGGGGTTTTTTAGACGAACGCTCGCCGCCTCAGGGGTGCGCCGCGTGCAAGGTTCACGAGTGGCGCTGGCAGACGACGGTCGTTGACAGGGGGGTTTGGACTTTGCAAGTTGCCAGTTGGTCCGCAGATAAATTGCTGGGCAGCAAGAGGGATGCGAAGACGGGGAAGGGCGTCGTTGTTGGGTAGCGATGCGGCCTGTCGCTCGCGCCGTGGGAAAAGGACCGTCAAATGAAGAGCGGCCGGCGTGATGTCGGGCGAACGGCCTCGGGGAGAGAAGGGGAGACTGTGGTTAAAGAGGGGGATCGGAGCGAGGGTGACGGCGATGGAGACGGGGATGACGACGAGGGGGGGGACGATGGCATGGATGCAGAAGCTGGGGCAGGGCGATGAAGAGGAGTCAAAAGAGGAGAGGACCCGTCGCCCGCCCTGCATGAGTGGGAACGCGTGCCGTGAAGCTGGGATGCTGGTCTCGCGACAGTTGTTTCTTTTTTTTGCGCCTGGCGACGACGCACACGCGCAAGGCTGCGAGCCCCTAGAAAAGCTTGATATGAAGGTAGGTACCTTGAGGTAGGCACATCAACTACCTTAGCTACTAGATTAGGTAGGCAAAAAGCCTTCATGTGTCACGAAATTAAACCTAATCTTCGCCAGATCGAGTGCGATATCGACGGCCCATCATCGCCCTTACCAACACTGAGCTACGAGTACTCCGTACGAGCAGGCGACGGGGGGCAGGCGGCTCGTGTGATTCCAGCAAACACGATCCACCGCGATGGGGCGCGCAAAACGGACGGCGGCGGCAGACCTGGTTCATGGGCCCGGGGCTGGCCCAAGCAACAGGTTCCAGGTGAGCCGTCTGAGACCCAGGCCGCCACAGCACGGACGAGCCGCGATATGCAAGTCAAGCCCCGGGGTGCGTTACGTCAAAGACAGGCTCACATCTTGGCATCGTCACGTCGCCTTGCTTTTGACGGCCGGTGAATTCTGGTGCCGCCCATGATGAGGATCTTCCGGTGACACCTCGGGGGTCGTTTGGCCAGCCGCCGTGCCGCCCGGTGGACAGATTGCCTGCCATTGATGCTTCTCCCCGTCGTGCCCGGCGGCCCGCTCCTCAGAGTAGGTTGGCGGCATCATCTCCGAGGTGCGCGCATGCAGGTGATGCCGGATGCAAGCCCACGAGGCCACCGGGGCAGCGCCGCGCCACGGCCCAGTCCGCCGGCTCAAGCAAGGGTTCATGCCGGACCTCTGCAGCTGCCGTCCCTGCAGGCGGGCAGGCGGGCGAGACGCGGGTGTCGCCATCGTCACGCCTCGCGCCGATTTGTCAAAGTTCAGACGGGCTGCGGTGGGAGACGAGATGCTTGGGTTGCCCGGCTTATTCGTGTCCGTCGTGTCACCCTACGAGTAGCGTAGAGCTTCCAACTGCGGATGCCAGTACCTTGCCTTGCGCGGCACAAATCAGTGCTCGCGCCAAAGTTGAGTCTTCCATTACCGTGTTAGTTGTTCCCCCTTGGATCGCAAAAGCCGCTATCTTTGAGAGTCCTCTTCGAGGCCCCCTCGGCATTCACAAGCGCTTCAACTTTCCCGTTACGGCCGCGACCGTCGTCCCAGTCCACCCCCAAAACGCAGCAAACACCCGACCGTCACAGGCCGATGGCGAGATCCGCCCACGACCCGCTCTCGAGACCGCCGAGGTCCAGTCCCAGGCCGTTGCGTCTTCCACCGTCCCACCGCGCAAGACGCCATCCGTGGTGCGGCAGGGAAAAAATGGCCCCCCCGTCCTGGGTAAGCCCCCCCGGCCAAAGTTGTCACCCGCGTTGGGCCGTGTTAAGGAATCGCACGTTTTTCGGAGCCATGTTGCCGTCATGACATGGGCTTGCTGGAGACTTTTCCCCTGCGCCCCGGCAAAGACTCGGAAGCCGGCATGTACCTGTCAGGACGAGCCGACGAGTCTACGCCGCCTCCGGCTCTTCCTCAGTGCCATTTTCTGCGCCGGTAGCTCTGAGTCTGGGTCCTCCGTTTTTAAGACGGCCTGCCAATTCTTTGGTTTTGCCCTTTTATTATTTACTTTTGTTTCCATTCATGAGGGGCGCCTGAAGCCTGTTCCATCCCGCCCACCAACACCCCACCACGATCCCGGGTTACCACCTACCCTTATAGGTGCCAGGACACCATGACGGCCAGTACCACCATCAAGACGGCCCCCAATGGACATGCGACCAACGGCACAAACGGCTCCAACGGGTCGGGTCCCGGCCTGCATAGGGCTGCTGAGCTGGACGACGTAAGTCGTGCTGTGCAGTTGTGTCTCACATCTCGAGACGTGCCCCACGTATGGGCTGGGCTGGGCTAACTCGGCGTCCTTCAGCTCCTCTGTGCCGTGCGACAGTTGATCGTCCCATTTGTGCAGGATGCCGATGACGCCGCCGCGCACCGGTCAACCGGCAACGTTCCGCAGGGTGTCGATGGCCGTCCGCAAAACGTCCTCGTGGATACCCAGAAGCCCGCCGAGCTCGCGGCCAAGTTGAAGTTCATCTTGCCCGAAGAGGGCCAGGGCAAGGACGGCTTGCTCGAGGGGATCCAGAAGGTGCTCAAGTACAGCGTCAACACCTGGGACCAGGGCTTCCTGGACAAGCTGTACGCGAGCAACACTCCCGTAAGCCCGTGCCTGCATCGCTCTGAATTGCTGCCATGCTTACTTTGGACCAGGTTGGCGTGATTTCTGATCTTGTCCTCTCCATCCTCAACACCAATGTGAGCCACCCTCCCTCCGACGAATCGCCTTGCCAGATGTGTCGCTGACCTGCCGCAAGCTGCACGTCTATCAAGTCTCACCAGCCTTGACCGTCATCGAGAAAACTACGGCCCGTGCTCTTGCGAACCGCTTCGGCTTCGTCGGGCCGCACGCGGGCGGTGTCACTTGCCAGGGTGGCAGCTCATCCAACCTGACGTCTCTCGTTGTCGCTCGGAACACGCTGTACCCGGACAGCAAGACGGACGGAAACAGCAAGCATAGCTTCGTCGTCTTCACCAGTGCCCATGGCCATTACTCGGTCGAGAAGAGCGCCATGATCTGTGGACTGGGCGAGTCGAGCGTGTGGAAGGTTCCCGTGGACGAGACTGGGCGCATGAGAGCAGATATGTTGCGTGACTTGGTGGTGCGCGCAAAGGATCAAGGAAAGACGCCTCTGTACGTGAACTCGACGGCCGGGTCAACGGTGAGGGGCTCGTTCGACCCTTTCGAGGACATTTCGAGCATCTGCAAGGAATTCGGCATGTGGCTGCACATCGACGCCAGCTGGGGCGGCCCCGTCGTCTTCTCTGCGCAACAACGTTGGAAGCTCAATGGCTCTCATCTGGCTGACTCCATCACGGTCAACCCTCACAAGATGATGAATGCGCCGACGACGTGTTCGTTCCTGCTGGGTCCCGACATGAGGATATTCAACAAGGCCAACAGCACCACTGCCGGATACCTGTTCCACGGCAATGCCGAGGAGGAAATTTGGGATCTGGCCGACCTGACTCTGCAATGCGGCCGTCGCGGGGACAGCCTCAAGGTCGCGTTGGCTTGGCTATACTACGGCGCCCATGGATTCGAGCGGCAGATTGACCACGCTTTCGACATGGCGTCCTATCTGAACAGCCTGGTGCAGAAGACGGGCAACTTTGTCACATTGTCAAAGGCTGCGCCGCCCTGCCTGCAGGTCTGCTTTTACCACGCGCCGGGCGGCATCCTCCCCGACGACGCCGCTGTGAACACGGCGAGAACGCAAAAGATTGTCGAGAAGCTGATACAAAGAGGGTTCATGGTCGATTATGCGCCTGGCGAGAAGGGCAGCTTCCTGCGAGTCGTGGTCAACGTCCAGACGCTGCCATCCACGGTCGAGGGATTGGTTCGAGCGATTGAAGAGGTTGCTGGGGAGATTTGATTCGCATAGACATAGAATAGACATAGAGCGCCCGTGCCCCGTTTTGAAGGCCTGCGGACGCAAGCGACGACGAAATTGATGACCTGATTACGCTCTTGCACAAATGTCAAGGCTTCGCCCTAGGAACAACGGCGAGGATGGCCTGTTTCCGAGGGTAGTGTGCGCGAATTTACGCAGATTTGTCTGCGGATTTCTTTCGAGCAAGCTTTGATCATCTTGCTTGCGGGAAATCAGAATTGCATGTCCAGTAACTTATGACGTGCCGGCCCCGGGCAACGATGAACGAAGCCAGCCGTCCTTGCAGGCAGGGGTCGCCCATCCATGCCGAAGGACCCTTGCGAAAGCTGTCGCGATAAGGATGCTTATCGGTGGCCGTGTCAAAAAAATTTAGGCGCGACTCCTTCGTAGCCCAGCCAGCGCTGGCTGCACCCCACTGCGCATTTGCTTCACCACAACCCAATTGAAGCAGAGCAAGATGCCCAAGCCACGAACAAAGCGAGGCGGCAAGCGCAAGCGACATGATGGCGATGAAGCCCCCGAGCTTGAATCGAAGCGCCCGCGCCAGACCGAAGACGAGGGCGCGCTCGCCGTCGCCGACACCGAGGCCTATCCCGAAGGCGGCTACCAGCTAGACGAGCCGCAGCAGCAGCAGAATGGCCCCGGGGAGACGGAGTTCTTCGGCATGCTGGCCGACGAGGAGCAGGAGTACTTCCGCCGTGCCGACGAGATGCTGGAGCTGAACCAGTTCCCCACGACCGAGGAGCGTGACATGTTTCTCGACAGCGTCTACCGCGAGGCGCAGGGCAAGGAGCTGAAGCTCGCCAGCAGCCAGTCGTGCTCCCGCCTCATGGAGAGGCTGATACAGCTGTCCAACACGGCGCAGAAGAAGCATCTCTTCGAGGCCTTCGGTGGCCACTTCCTGTCTCTGGTCCAGCACCGCTTCGCCAGCCACTGCTGCGAGGCGCTCTTCCTGCGATCCGCCGGTGTGGTCACGCAGGAGCTGGCTGGCTTCGTGGGCTTTGTGGTCGACACGACGGGCAAGGACGGCGAAGAAGAGCAGCAGCAGCCGGAGGCGTCCATGGAAAACCTCTTCCTGGCTACGCTCGACGAGCTCGAGGGCAGCTTGAGCTACCTCATCACAGACCGCTTTGCCTCTCACACTTTGCGAGTGCTGCTCCTGGTCTTGTCCGGCCGGCCGCTCGACGACGCGTCGGTAAAGACGCTGATGAAGAGCAAGAAGAAGGAAAATATCTCGGTGGCAGGCTCTGCGGCTGCCGACGAGCAAAACCAGGGTCAGCGATCCGTGCCCGAATCGTTCACCTTGGCTGCCAAGAAGATCATCACGGACTCGACCGCCGGCATGGACGCCACGGGCCTGCGGGTGCTGGCCACTCATCCCATCGGTAACCCGACACTGCAGCTATTACTGGAGCTTGACATGACGCTTAACAAGTTGGAACCAAAGACGGAGTCCTCACAGCCCTCGCTGCTCCTCCAGCTCCTCCCTGGCGCTCCTCAATCTCTGGCTGACGGATCATCGGAAGCGTCCGAGTTCGTCAACGGCATGATATACGACCAGATTGGCTCTCGGCTGATCGAAACGCTAATTGTGCACTGCCCGGGCAAGATCTTCAAGACGCTCAACCAGAACATCTTCCTCCCGCGCATACAAGGATACGTTCGCAACGACATTTCCTCGTACGCGGCCATCAAGGTGTTGAACCGCCTCGGCAAGGACGACCTTGTCGAGGCCGTCGATAAGATTGCACCCACCGTTCCCCAACTGGTCGAGAAGTCGCGCTTCAACGTCCTCAAGACGCTCTTCGAGCGATGCGCGGCTCGCGGCGTTCTGGACGAGATCAAGAAGCTCATGAAGGGGCTCAAGGAAGGCTGTGGAAAGAAGCCGGTTGATATGGTCACCACTCTGTGCTGCTTGGGCGACGAAAAGAAGAAGTCCAAGGACGTTCAGCAGCTCGCACGCAACCAATACGCCATCCAATCACACGGCGCGCAGCTGCTCACCACTCTCCTGTCCATCTCCGGGCCCTCCAAGGGCGTGCAGGAAGCCATCTTGGCTCTACCATCAGAGCTCCTGATCCGCCTCGCCACCACCTCGATGCCTACCGTCACGCTCCTTACGACGGCTCTCGCCACCCCGTCTGCCAACTCTCTCTTTCAAAAGTCCACGGTCAGCACCGTCACGCCACACATCCCCGAGCTCGCAAAGTCTCAATTCGGGCACAACCTCGTCAACGCCATCGCCGAGCTCCCCAGCAAGGGCAAGGACCTCAGCGTGCCGGCCCACATGAAGGAGGCCGTCATGCAACAGTTGGGTGCCCACGAAGCGGAGCTAAGGGATTCTTGGATGGGGCGAAGCGTGTGGCGGAATTGGAAGGGCGACATGTGGAAGACGCGGAGGGGAGACTGGAAGGCATGGATGAAGGAAGGGGATCCACGATACCAACAGCAACAGCCTACAGCCCACAACGGGCCGGTGGCAAGGGACGGAGAAAGGGATGTCAGGGATAAAAAGGATAAAAGGCAGAAGCACGGCAAGCGAGAAGAGTAAATAGGTGCTGGATGTCGTTTACGATACCCCACTGGTCGAATGGGAGTATCAGGCCATTGACGCTTTGCAAAGTTGTTCTCCATCTGCCCCGTGAAACAAAACGATTTCGGACTCGCTTCCTGTCTTTCCAGGTCATCTTGTCAGAATCGAACCTTGTAAACGACACGTCCAGCTAGCACTTCCATCCTGGGGTGATGATTCAAGTCTTACTCTGCGGTCCTTATGGCAACCCCTTCTTGCACTTGACCTTGCATTGCTAGGCTGTCCAAACAACTCATTTCCATCCCAGCAAAGATTATCTCTCTCCGTTGCACTGGAAACCCCCGGTGCCAATGCTCCCGTCTCTTCAAAGCACATCACTGGACTTCAAACTGCACACCGACACAGACAGCACAGAGGTCGAACAGATCCGATTATGGCTATCTTTATTACTCCAGGAATCTGTCTCGCAATTCTTGAATAAGCATTAACGTAGAGTCTCGATTTAGGAAGTGATCGAGTACGGGCTTGCAGGTTGTCTTAAAGGCTATCCTGATTGAGCCCCGCAAGCCATGATGATTTGGTGGGGCACCAGAGAACACACCTCTTGGAGCCGGAGCACGGCGTCTCGGCTAGGTAGGAAAACGCCGCAGGTGTGCCATGCAAGTCTTCTCCCTCCTGAGATCTCACTTGAGATGCATCCCTTCATACTCAAGGCTCGGGCCAGCGCCGCCTGGCAGCCGGTGGGCCTTGCCTCCTCATTTCCCGACCTCGACGTAGACGACCAGGGTTCCCGGATCGCACCGAGATGCAAGGCCTTCCGCATTCCCGAGGCAGACGGCCTTTGCGAGCCGGAGGCTGCAGTCGAGGCAGACCTTGACCTGCCCGAAGGCCTTGAGCACCAGGTTCTCGTTTTCAAATACAAAGGCAGATTCCACGCCATCGATCATGTGAGTGACGCTCAGGCGCGTTTCACGGTCGAGGCTGACGACGATCGACTCCCCAGCAATGCCCTCACTCGTCATTCCCCCTCTCGCAGGGCAGTCTCTTTGACATTGAGGACTTTGGTGTCGTCCTCAGCGCCGGCGTCACATGCCCCAAACACGGCTGGTCGTTTGACCTCTTCACTGGGCAGTCAGACCGCGGCAACTACAAGCTCAAGGTCTGGGAAGTACAATTACGTGACCCCCTGACGGCGACCGACGGCGTTTCTGAGAGCACCGACAAGGAGGTCTGGGTGCGGCGAAAGCAACGTATCGGCTGAGCCGAATACACGTCGTTGCTTTCGATATTCACGCGTGTCGCATCCGCGTACAGGCATTCAGGGCTGCTTGTGTGAGCCTGTCTGTACAAGCAGGCCCCATTTACGTCGATTGGGGTCCTAGAGACCAGACACTACGACTGTTACGATGTTCCGCTGGCTACGGAGTACGTCTCCCAACGATAAGACACGAACGAGAGCCAACCTTTTTGTTTTCGGCCATGTCACAACTAAACTAGAAGTGTACGAATAAAGTTGCAAATAGACGGTGTTGGGTCACGCAGGCTAGCAAGCTGATCCTATCGAAGTCTCGTGAGGACGTGTGACAGGCATGCCCATATGCAGATTGATACAGCAGGCCTTCCCTTGTTTCTCTCCAGTGCGAATACATCATCGATCGGGCAAACATACAGCTACTACATAATTACTAAACACATTGGGGGACTCAACGCGTCACCGACACCCTCACTCGCCATCCCAGATCACCTTCATCGCGGTAGGGAAGGGTGACACACCGCCCCAGTCCTCCGTCATGAAGACGCTGTAGTCTCCAGGTCCGGGCACCTTCTTCAGCTCACCCTGCGGGCCGGGAACCCTCCTCAAGCCCTTCTTTCGGAACAAGGCTCTGAAGAGCTCGACGAGCGCCACCTCGCTGACTTGTCTTCCGAGTCGCATGTGCGGTTCGGCGCCGTAGTTGATATACGAGTCAAGAGGCCGTCGGGGATCGATCGCGTCCGGGTTCCTGAAGTTCTCGCCGTCGTTGGCCGCAGAGGCAAAGGACACAAGCACACGGTCTCCGGCTTGGACCTTTATCTCGCGGCCGTCGTCCTCGGTGAAGGCGTCGGCAGCAACTGCTTGGCGATAAATGCCAGCGGGGCCGGCCATGCGGATACCTTCCATGGCGTAGCCGAGCAGCAGGGCGTCAGTCTCCTCGCTCGGCCTTTCCGACGCGATGCGGTGAATCTTCTCGATGTGCGGCTGGCCGGCGGGGGACAGATAGAAGTCTACTGCCTGGGCAAACTATTTTGGGACAATATTTGTCAGTCATGCTACACTGCTTGACGAGTTACACGGCGGCTTGCTTACCAGTTGAGCCTCATTGGGCACTAAAGAAGCCGCTGTTGGCAAGATTTGGTCCCATGTAATCTCGTGAGACTTCAAGCCTGCCTTGGACAATCCTTTGATCAAGTTGACCCCAAACGCGGACAAGGTGCCGTCCTTTGGCTTGCCAGTGAAGAAGCCGCTGATGCCCAGCGATGTGCTGAGCTTGACGTTGGTCTCGACAATGCTCCCAAGCTGCGATGCCAACTTCCTGGCTCGCTGCCTCAGCTCAAACGACTTGACAGGATCAAAGTCGAAGAACAGGGTCACAAATATGGTCGTCAGGGCCGTGTACAGCTCCTGCTCGGAAAATACGCCCTTGGGGTTCTCCGTGGACTTGAGCGGCAAGTTGAACATCCTCGCGACAAAGTGCGTGTGCGCAAGGTTGCCCACGTCGCGGACCACGTCGCAGTGAGTCTTTCCGGCAATCTTGTGCGACTTTTCAGCCATCAGGCTTTCGGCAATCATTGCGTAGAAGGACTTGATTGATGCTTTCCAGTCGTTCTTGGCGAGGAGCGTCTCCAGATGCTTCTGGTGTCCGGAGTTTGCAGAGCCACGGGCAGCATAGCCCATGAGACTGTTGAGTCCCTGTTGCCAGCTGACGGAGTACTTCTCCTCGTTTTCCAGGACATACTTTGCGCCGGCATACGAAGCGACGTGCACCAACGGCTTGATAGGCTCCGGCCGATCAAAGTTGAACTGCTCCACTCGGCCGAGGTTCGTGAGGATCTTGTGGTTCTCGGGCGGGATGACCATAGGATAATGGGCGTAGACCGAGTTCCGCTTGAAGTGGTTCGGGAAAGCCCGCATGAACAACTTGTGGAAGACGCATCCGTGATTGACGTTGAAGTCGTAGTTGACCTCGTTGTATCCCCACTGGGTCAGGTACCCCGGGTGATAGTCCGTCGTGTAGTACCTGTCTCCTCGGACGAGGGACACCGCATCAGAAAGGACTACGCGGGAAATGGTATACGTCGGAGCAATTCCAACGCCCGGTACCATGGGCGTCTTGCCCTCCTCGGCGACTAGGCCTGGATAGAGCTCCACGTTGTCCGGGTGCTGGTACAGATTACGCAGCTGGTCGGCAACTTCAGGGTCCGAGTTGATGTCCTCGAACGTGGCATACGCCTTGAGGCCAAAGTGCTTGCGGAATTCGTTAAGACCGGCGAGATTCCACTTCCTGCCGCGGATGATGCCCAGGATCTCAACCGGCTTCATGATCCGCGGCACGTTCCTCGCGCCAAAAGCGCCACCGGGCTGCTCAATAGCTGTCGCCAGACTGTTGACCAGATCGTCGTCGTTGAAGCGGCCGTCGGGGCCGCGAGTGAATCCGCTAAATGTGCGCTGCCCGGGGTCCTCCGGTATGGACATTTCAAACTTCTTGACCGCGCCAATCAGCGTCTGCAGGTTCATCTCGCCGTAGTTATCCCCCAGAAGCTCCTTGTAGAAGTTCTGGATCCATTCATCGTCCATCTGGGAGATGCACGAGTGCCAGCGGTAGCAGAGATTGAATTCGGCGGACACGACGTTTCCAACACCGCTCGCGGCGCCCTCCGAGGTTCCCACGGAGACACCCATCTCTTGTCGAGGGTCCAACGTCCATGACGAATCAACTCGGTTCAGGTTGATGATATTCCTGACATAGTCGATGAGGGTGATGTTGATGTACAGTCCAGAAGTGACGAGTCGGGCAGTCTGGAAGAGGTCTTCGTCGTACTTCTTCCAAGCAGCCGCAGTCGCTTCTTCGCTCAGGTTTGGCGGCGGCTTGGCGAATCTGTTGCCCTCATTAATGGCCGCCAAGTTCCCAGCGACGTAGTTGTGAAAACGATTGAACATGACCAGGATGATGCAGACCCCGGGCGGATTGCCAATTAGTCGCTTGTCGGCAAAGGTATCGGCCTTGAGCTTGCCATCCTTGAACGTTCGAATGGAGTCGATTGCCTCCTTTGTGCTTCCGTATAAAGGCGACAGATCAAGATACGATGACGAATCGTTTTGGTTTCCGTCCTTCATGTTGGTCCAGAACAAGTCTGCAGCACATCAGTGGCGATTCAGCAGGGGATGGCTCTCGTTCCCGCTCTCACCGTGAATAATGATGGTAGCCCAGTACCAGAGAATGCTCGATACATTGTTTGGGTTCTTTTTGAACCCGTCGCGCGCCATGACGGCCTCGTAAACAGTTTCTGGGTCGGGCAAAGCGCCAAGATTCTTCTTGCCGGGCTTCACTGTGCGCGCATACGGCGTGCCGGCCGCCCCCATCTTCGGCATCAGCGGATTCTGGCACACTCGGTCAGTTCAAATGTTAATTCCCATGGTGGCAGATGTACTGACATTGTTCGATCCGTCGGGCTGACGATAGCGAAACTCGTCTCCCATGTAGAGGAGCGGAGGATGTGCCAACGAATTCCACAGCTTGTCAATGAACGAATTTGTGAGCACCTCCTGCCTCGGCGAGTGGTCTGGCATGGTAGCAACCAGCTGAATGGTCCTCTCCATAATCATCGTCTTGTCGTCGGACTGGGTTTCTCCCTTGAGCTTCGCAGCGACTATGTCCTTAAGAGTCTTGAGGTCTGCGCCCGTTAGCATCATGCCTTGGTGAATGCCATGCGTGAAGGTACTTTCCTCCCCATCCAATGCTGCGCAGGTCTTGCATCAGACTGGGCCGCTTAACGACCGTTCGATAAGAGCCGTCTCCCATCTCGGTCGGAAGAGGCCGACGGGACGCCTGGCGAAAATATGACAGAGACCATTTCTGGCTGTTTTTGGGCTCGCTCGATGTTTCCTTCTGATCTCTCCTGCTCTGGGCATCTGTCAAGTGACCATTGACCCCATTCTGCTGGGTTCCATTGGCATGAAAGCCGTTCTGGGCTCCTTCGGCCCGCGATGCAGCGTTTGGCGACATGCTTTCGAAACTTTCACTCTCCCGGACAGCGAGCTCAGGCTCAGAAATCTCGCAAAAAGCAGAAACAAAGACACGCGCGAATATGCGAGGCTGTGCCGGCCCTTATAAGCACCGGTGCAGGTGCTCCGTACTCGGTACGGAGTAGGCCGTACAGATTGTTGTTTCACTCAAGCGGCGACGATGGCACGCTCCAAATCGCCATGACGTGCAGTTGCATCCCATCTGGGACGTCGACGCCAGCCTCGAACGGCCTCTGCATCTGATCTTTCCTCTTCTCAGTAGCCACCTGGAGCATGCCAGTGGGCCCGGTCCTCGCAAACCGCGGTTGGGCAATAACCTAGCTAGCCCATCTGTCGACCGTGATGCATGCGCGATCCAGCTCAAGGCCAATGGGAGGAGCCATCTCGCAGCTTTGTGGCGTGCAACGGAGAAACAATGACTGCCGCTCAGTACGGAGTACCTAGCAGACAAGCTCAACCTTGCACATCACACAGGGTTTAGGGGGGTGAAGAACTGATCATTGCGTCCAGTTGGGGTCCTGATTCGCGAAGGGTCCGGTGCTGTCCTCAGCAGAAGCAACTCGCCGTTCATTAGCAGGCGGCAGCACGTTCGATCACAAGACATGTGCCCGTACTCGAGCAGATCGCGGGCCGTAATCCATGCCACAGCGGTTCGGGTCTGTCGGAGCGCCGTGGCCATGCCGTTCTTGTGCCGGAAACGACAGCCGGCAGACAGGGGGTGACGGAGATGCTGTGGGATTTACGGAGTACCAACCAACCCAACCACATGCAAGTTCGCCTGCTTCGTACCAGACCCCGTACGTCGGTACGGAGTACTCGACATATTCGTGAATTCCACACGGATTCGTCCGCAGGAAGAACAAAATTGCTAAGTCGCAGCTCTGGTGCTGACGAGAGGCCTACGAGATCATTGAGCACGGCACCAGGACAACATCACGGATTCTCAACCCCAAAGCGAAGTGTACAGGTATTGCGCCTTCAGACGAGCTCTCTCCACTTACCTCACACAACACCCCCAGACAAGCTTCCAACGACGGGCCACGGCATACCACGACGACCTCATCACCCAGCCAGCGTCGCATCCACCAGCTCTGCCGTCTCCGTGGCGTGACACAGCAGCTGCTAGCAGCACCAATGGATGCGACGCAATTGCTCCTCCTGCAAAAGGGTGCAATGCGCAGTCTTCAACCCTTGGTGGCGTCCCATGCTTTCAGCTGGCCTGCAAGCGGGCGCAAGAAGCAAAATCGTAATGTCCAGTTTGTCACGTCGGCAGCTGGAGTGGGGTTGTAGACTCCGGACAGGCCACGTCCCGTCTTGATTGAAACCTGCAGCAAGCCACAGCTCTGTCGTTCTGCAGATCATTGCTCTTTATCCCACGTCCTGCAGACATTTCCATCGTTTCGGTCCACGTAGCATCCGAAAGGGCGCTCTGCGTGAGGGGTGCGCGAGGGGGCCTTTTGCCAATTCACAATATCGGGACATGCCACCAAGATTGCATCCTAAGTGTATCCGTACTCGTACTGCGTATCCGCTCTTCTATCAACATGGTCCTCAGGGCCTCTCCAGTACCACGTACACAGTCGATAAGCATGTGACTGGCGTTCAAAAGCCGTCGTTTTCCGTTGACTGTTACAGACAGTCGCTTCGACAGGCGATAGCCACATGTTGACGCTGCTGCGTGGGCAATGGCAGGTGCAATAGTGAAGTCTAAAACATTGCCGGCACTACCTATCTACGGCGTAGCTACCTATGTATTATCTAGGCTGGTAGAGAAAGGGCGGCAGGCTCACTGGCCCGCCTAGCCAGCCTCATCCCGCGCTGCGGGCCGCTTTACGGAGGTCGCTTGTGTTCTCGCAGATCCTGGACGTAGAAAGGCATCTTATCGCTTTCATACACATGGCCATGCGGGTGCTCCGTCTCCCGGTAGAGGTTGTCAATCGAGTGCTGGTGGAAGTTATCCTGGTGTCTGCAGTCCAAGATGTGGTCCAAGCCCGGAGGGTGCGTAAGCCGGAATATCCCATACCTAGAACAGGGCATGTCAGTACGGCGTCTCACAGATGGGTTTAAAGGACAAGGCATACGATGGCTGGAACCTGGGAGCGCAGACGATAGCGATGCTCTCCGGCATCATGACCTGGTACCCGGCGTGTGTGTGTAAATCCCGTGAGCTCATGAAGCACGTCTGTGTCGGGTGCGTATGAATCCACCCCAGCACCAGCAGGTCTTCGCTGGCGCAATAATCGAAAATGGCTCCTTCATTCTCCGTCTCGCACGTGTCGGAGGTGCATTTCTGGTCCGGAATGAGAAGACAGCGCACGAACAAGGCATTGTTGACCGGTGTTCCACAGAGGATACCGCACATCTCCAGCCCGGCTTGAGTGTTCTTCGCCGCGAGGTCGAGAAAGGTGGATCGAAGCGAGCTTGGGAGGAAAACGGAGCGAATCGGGTCGCCATTCTCGAGATAGGCGCCTGGCTTGAAAGCGAGCCGCTCTTTCTTAGGAAGCGGCGGTCCTTCCAACGGTCCATCTTTGCGGCCCTTTGGCGAAGGGAAACCTTGCTCGGTCGCCACAGACGAGGGGGTCGGCACGAGCGGCGCGTAGCCATCCAGAGGTACTTTGCGCGGGACAGAGGGCATGAAAGCTCCCGCATCAGAAGAACGGACCAGTCCGTCAGCCTTTTCTGGTAATGGCGCCCCTTCCTTGGGTGGCCGACTCGGAGCAGGCATCAATGGTGGCGGCGAGTGATGCCGAGGGCCTTCATATGCCACAGCTTTTGGCTTGGAGATGGAGGGATAGTGGTATTGGCCCGAGACCACCGGATGGGTCGCCTTGTCGTTGGCGTCACCCCCAACCAGATCGTCACGGTTCAGCAATCTCCTGGCCGTTTCCATCTGCCTTTGCATCTCATCGTCTGCCGGAGCCCGAAGCCTGCCATCCCCGTGAGCTCGGCGGTCCGACTTCCGGGAGGCTCTCAACTCTCGTCTAGCCTGATCCCTTCGCGCCAATTCTTTCTGGGCCAGATCGACGGCCAAGTCTTGATGCTCGGAGGCATCGAGGACGTTTGCATGGCCGCTCAAGCTGGGGTCGCGGGCGGCGAAGGTCGAGTAGCTGGGCGGACCATGTTGATGATCACGTTGGCTCGCTTTGGCGGAAGTCATACGCTCCCACTCTTGGTATTCGTCCTCCACGACGGGTTTGATTTGCTCCAGTTGGTTGAGGACGTTATCGATGCGCTTCGCTAACGGCTTGAACGATTCCCGGCTATCCGGAGCCTTGAACCTGGGATGATCGGGCAGGCAGTTGAGGACCAACACTGAGTGACGATACAGCATCATGTACGCTCGTCCATAGTCGCCTTCGGCGAGGGCAAAGGATGCCTGTGGCAGCGGTCAGTCCTGTAACTCTAATTCTGGCGCAAGGCAGCGCGTTCGTCACACCTCTTGGTAGAGAGTTTCGGCAGCTCGAGCCCAGTACTTGAACTCAATGTTGGTATTGAAGTTGAAATTCTCCGCCTGTGAGACCAACGAGCTGACGCTCTGCGGCCGCGTTGGCCGCGATGAGGAGCGAGGCTCCATCTTCTGTCGGGACGGCGACGTCAACTGGAGGCGTGGGGGGTGATTCTGGCTGCGCAACGACGCCAGCCCACGGCTACGATAGCTCGGAGCATAATAGTGACGCAGAGGCTATGATCATGCTCGGGTGGCCAGCATCCGTACTCCCATGAACGGCGTTGCGGCGGCCTGGAAGCCTGCGGGAGCCTGTGCGGAAGGTGTTGGGAGGTGCAAGCTGACTGCTGATGCAAGGTCCGTGACGCGTTCCAGGAGCTGTCTGGTGACGTGGGCGAGGTCGAGGTCAGCCACAGGCCACGGGTGTGGTGGGGGTTTCATGCCGCGGGGGATCAGATCAGTGAGGGGCAGGGCGACGACCCCTGGGCGTGACCGGCCTGCGGCTCACCACCGCCAGCTGCCTCACAGCTGCTCAGGCAACAAAATAGAAGCCTGCCTAACATGGGTCGGGAGGATGCAGATTTATGTAGCAACTTTTTCTACATTTAGATGTTATATTTTGCTCTTTTTGTGTACATCGCTCCATATCTTGGTATGGCAACAGTAATCGACGCTGCACACTGGTAAATAGCAACGAGAATTCTTCCTTGCAAGCCCGTCATTGAGCGGGCTGCTTACCCTGCCCGGACGCTGCCCCTTGCGCCGCGGCCTGTGTCTGAATGATGTCCCGCTTCTTGTTTTCAATCTTTTCCTGAATCTCCTTGATCTGCTTTTCTTGTCTTGCGCTGCATGTCCCAGTCAGCAACGTACATAGTGGCAAGGGCTGGTGTGACCAACATTTCGGCATTGATGAAGTCCAGTCGGCCCTTGACCGTGCCCTCAGCTTCTACCTTGTCTTGCTTGAGGAGAACAGGGCCCATGAGCTTGTAGATAGTCTCATCCTCCCCTAGGGTGTCGAATTCCTAACACTATGTCAGTTGATCTTCCGTCACGCTCAGATGTGCGCCTCAGGCCGACCTTTTGGACGCCGAGATTCTCCTGCTTTTGCCCTTCTAGTTTTTGCCGCGAATCAACAGTGCTCTGTAGGTCTATTTCATCTCGTCAGCAAATTGGTCGCCGCTAGTCCTGGAAGCGTGTCACCTTGTTGAAGTTTTTGGTAGTCCTCAGAGAGAGACTGAAGGCGGGCTTGGACGTCAGCCATGGTTGCCGTGCCGAGCCGGGCGGGCAATGTCTGCTGCAAGCTCTTCAGGTGTGTCTGAGGTTGAATGTGTCTCGTTCCGCTTTGCCCCTGTAGGAAGCCGTGGCCGCGTTGTTCGCCCTGTGAAAGCTGCTGCCTCGTCGCGAGTCTGGTGAGTGAGGCTGGTTGGATGCTGTCGATTGTCCATGCCCCACCACCACTATCAGAGCGCCGGCTCATCCCCGATACCTACATGTTACCCCGCCAATACTGGCTGAGCCAGGTACCGCTCCCCGTGACGTTACCTCATCATCCACCAGCATCGCCATCGCACCTCTTCGCACGCGTCGTCTGCCCCTCCGTTGACGCCAGAAACGTCCATCCGTCCCACGCTGAGCCAGCCCCGGCGGTCTGCTGAGTTTGTCTCCTCGATCCTCTCGTGCGATACCTCCGCCGCCGACCCCTGGCACTCGCGGTTCCGTCTCTTCTCGCCAGCTCTCTCCCCCGCCTGCTTCTTAACACCCTCCTCAGAACCGACGAGCCACGCGTGCAGACGTCAAGATGTCGACCAACTTTCGAGACCGCGCCATCGCCGAGGTGCAAAAGGCCATTGCGGCGGACCACAATAAGGAGTACCAGAAGGCCTTTGATCTCTACATGTCGTCCATGGAGCTCTGGGTCAAGGCGTTGAAGTGGGAGAAAAACAAGGCGCTCAAGGCAACCATGCAAGAGAAGATGGCCACCTACCTCGATCGCGCCGAGAAACTGAAGCAGTTTCTGCAGTCCGAGGCCGACAACGCCAACGGTGGCAAGGCTCTCATGGGCGTCAATGGATCAACCACGGGCAAGGGCAAGGGCAGTGCCGAAGACGATGACAGCAAAAAGCTCCGAAACGCACTGTCAGGCGCCATCTTGCAGGAGAGGCCCAACGTGCGCTGGGAGGACATTGCAGGTCTGGAGGGCGCCAAGGAGACCTTGAAGGAGGCCGTGGTGCTGCCCATCAAGTTTCCCAGCCTGTTCCAGGGCAAACGACAAGCGTGGAAGGGCATATTGCTGTACGGCCCGCCTGGAACGGGAAAGAGTTATCTGGCCAAGGCTGTCGCCACGGAGGCAAACAGCACCTTCTTCAGCATCAGCAGTTCAGATCTCGTGAGCAAATGGATGGGTGAGAGTGAACGGTAAGCCGCCCACGTACCGCACTGTCGAGCCCTCACTAATCTGCTGCTTTTCCTTGCCAGCCTTGTCAAGCTGCTTTTCTCCATGGCTAGGGAAAATAAGCCTTCGGTTATCTTCATTGATGAAATCGATGCGCTTTGCGGGCCGCGAGGCGAGGGCGAATCCGAGGCGTCTCGCCGTATAAAGACCGAGATTCTGGTCCAGATGGATGGTGTGGGCAACGACAGCAAAGGGATTCTTGTGCTGGGAGCGACCAACATCCCCTGGCAACTGGATGCAGCCATCCGTCGACGATTCCAGCGACGAGTTCACATTGGCCTGCCAGACACCAACGGCCGCGCAAGGATGTTCAAGCTTGCCGTTGGCGACACCGACACAGCGCTACAATCGGGCGACTACAATGTCCTGGCAGCCAAGTCGGAGGGATTCTCTGGCAGTGATATCGCCAACGTCGTGCAAACGGCGTTGATGCGGCCTGTGCGCAAGATCTTGCAGGCTACGCACTTTAAGCCTGTGAGTGTTGAGTGAAAGAAGCCCGCGGAACCAGCGACTCGGTGCTAACCCTCGACAGGTCATGAAGGATGGCAAGCGAATGCTGATCCCGTGCTCGCCTGGCGACCCGCAGAAGATCGAGATGACCTACGATGACGTGAATTCAGATGAGCTTCTCGCCCCCGACGTGCTGCTCAAGGACTTTGAGATGGCACTAGAGGACTCTCATCCTACCGTGTCGAAAGACGATATTGAGAAGCAGGTTGAATGGACGAATGAATTCGGAAGCGAAGGGGCTTGAGCGCAAGCAGGGACTTTCGTGTCGGACGATATGGCATGACGGCGTTTTTCGGAGTATACTTGGGCATCTGGCGAGCTTTCGTATACAGCTTTGTTTCAGGAGTCGGTGGGCCGTATTTGTTGAGTGGTTTACTGGCCGGTTGGTGGCATTGCAGATGAAGAGCCGCAGCTAGAAAGCTGATGTTTACATGAGCATTTCAATTGTTACAAAGATCCTGGAATCGCTCGCTCCAAGCGTCGCACACCATGCGTGCTTACGACAGGTTATCAGATGATGTGCCAGCTGTTTTATTTTGGTGTAGAAAGAGACTTGTAGCAAAACGGAGGACGCAATTATCATATTGACAGTCGCTACTGGACTCATAACGGGTGCGTATAGGGTAAAGACTCGGTGGGGGCCGCCTCTCGAGTCTCGACCTAAACCGCTGGACGGTCTGCGCCGGCAGAATCCCTAATAATACCGGAATTCAACACTCTTTGCGATACCTCATTCCAGCCAAAGCCAACCACTGCCGAAGCTTCATGTTGGCACGTAAATGTGATGCGCGAACAACCCTCGCAAGGCTGGCCGGGGCCAGGCCTGGCCGCACAATGGCGACCGCATCGGCATCCGTGAAGACGCCGTCGATGCTGGCCATCACGAGCGACGTCGCGAGACGCCTCGACAAGACGGGCGTCTGGAAGCGGACAGGCGGGCGCAAGAAGGCCGACGCCATCCGAGCGGTTGAGCCGCGCAGGGTTAACATCGTGAGCGGCGGTCTCTGCGGTGAGCTCCCCACGAGGCTCTTTTGGGAAGACTCGCGAACTGACCTGGAGTAGACGACGTGATCAAGTACCTGGCGCCGTCTCTTGAGCGGCACAGAGGCTGTGACCTGATAGACTTGAACCCGGGAGCTGGTGTTTGGAGCCAGAAGCTGCACGACTTTCTCGAGCCGCGGAAGCATGTCATGATGGACCTCGATGCTGAGCTTTACCGCCCATTCTTGTCCAACCTCGCCTCCAAGAAGAACGTGGAGCTCATCCCCAAGTCCGGTCTCGTATGGAAGGACCTCCTGGAAATGATTCGCGGCAAACTCTCCGACCAGCACGAGACGCAGCCGGGCGCCTCCCCCGCCCGCAACGACACGCTGCTCGTCACGGCCAACCTCTCCATGTTCCCCAAGAAAGCTTTCCACGGCTTCGACAGTATCAGCACCATGGTCATGTACCAGCTCATGTCGAGCATCCGCACCTCGTCCCTCTTCCAGCGGTACGGCCTGGTGCGCATGCTCGTTTGGGTCAACGACGAGGACAAGCGAAGGCTGCTCCCCCGCGCCCTCAACCGGCGCAAGCGCAGCGCGTTTGAGGCGGAGCTCTCGTGCGAATGGATCCACGAGGTTGCCGGGCAGGACACCGAGGTCGAGGATCGCAACGCACTGCGCGACGAGTGGATCAACATGGAGTCGGGCTACAAGACTCTGGAGAGGATGGCGGCGCAGGGATTGACGATGCCCTCCGCGAGGGAGACCAAAGCGTACACGAGGCTCAAGGCTGAGCCAGCTCTCATGGGGCAGAAGTTGGCAGGAGTCCGTCCACCGACACTGACTCGGCCTTTCAAGCAGGAGCTCGAAGATCTCGAGCAGGAGCTGCGACAGGGCAACTCTCCGGAGGCTTCGAAAAGATTGAAGGCACTGCGGCACCGAGAACGGTACGACCAAGAGGACGCACTCACATACCTTGACCTCCTGCAGGAGCACGAAGCCATATCAAGGCTCGCAGACTCGTCGCCGAGCGAATTCGAGCGGGCCAACGCAGCGTGGAACGAGCGCATCGACAACCTCAAGAAGAACTCGCGCAACGAGTTCAACGGCCTCAGGGACAGCTACCACCTCTTCCGCCAGGACCCCCCGGCGCTGCTCTGGGACCGCCGCGCCTACGAGCCGCTCTCGGCCCGCGACGACGAGTTCTTCCCCAACGCGCCGACGGCGCTCCTCGACATCCAGCCCAAGGCCATGCGCCCGCTCTTCCGGCAGCACGGCCCGGGCAGCACGCGCTCCGGCGACATGTCCGAGGTGATGCTGCGCTTCTGGTTCCACCACACGCTCCTGTCGGTCCCCAAGGCCATGGAGGGCCTCTGGGGCGGCTTCGGCGACCTCGTCGGCGCGTGCCCCAGCGTGCGCGACGTGCGCCGCGGCGGCACGCCGCTGACAGGCCACGGCGCGCTGACGGTGCGGGCCATGAACGAGCAGCAGTGGGCCGAGATCCTGCAGGCGTGGATGGACTGGCCTTTCCGGCCGACGTACGCGCAGATGCTGGGTCGGCTGGTGGAGGAGACGACCGCGGACGGCGATGATGAAGATAACAGGCCTGGAGCGGCAGGGCTTGCGTTCTAAGGGCCTGTGCCAGCACTTACCCTTGTGTATGATTACGGTGAAGTCATCTCGCTCAAGGGAGATGCATGTGATAAACGTATAGAGGCGTTGATAGATGGATTTGCAATTCTCACAGAGCAGTCAACAGCCTCCAGAGGCCTAATGGTTGAATGTGTATCGCTCACAGCGCAACTTTATATATTTGGCATTGCGTCGAACGAGGTGCTTTTCAATTGGCTTTCGGGAGGTGTGCAGAACGTTCCACGAGCACATGAAGAGGGGAGAATACTACAGGAAGACGTTGGAAAATATCTCTCAACACTGCTATTCGACCACTATCAGCCGGACAACTCCCGCCGTTCGTCTGCGTCATGCGTTTTCTTGAACCCTGTGCGACCCCCCTCTTACAACAGAATTAAAACAAGGAAAGAAACAGAAAAACGAGAAGAGAATAGCAGGAGCAAGGTATCCGTCTATCAGGAAAGCAAGTCACTCCAAAACGCCGCTGCCACCGGGCCCCTCCCCCCCGATATCCAAATGCCGCCGTCGTACATACACTGTCTGCATCGTTCAAAGACTCGCTACCACCAACTCCTCCACGACTTCTCCAGCGAAGGGTCCTTGAGCACGTCGTCGACCCAGCCCATCGTCTCCCTACGGTCGTCGGAGATGCGCGCATACTCAAGCAGCAGCCGCAGCACATAGACGAGCATGTCCTCCTTGCGAAGCACAAGTTCCGCCCACTCCTTGCCCTCGATGGCGATCTTCTCCGCTGCCCTTTCGTGGGCGTTGCGGCCTTGATAACCCAAGAAGTACTCCATGATGCCGTAGTAGTCGGAGAAGCGATTGTCCATGGGCACAAAGTGCTTCCAAGCGATGAGCCGGCTGTCGTGCCACTCACGCCAGATGGTGGCCTTGATGGGCAGCGACGTCGACCGCAGGAAGCCCAAGTACCGCCCCGAGAACGAGTTGCCATCGATGTCGGGCAGGAACTTGGAGCTGAATTGCTCAACCATCTTGAGACCCTTGATGGGGTGGAAGTAGAAATCCGTGTAGTTGCACAGGCCGTCCTGCGGCGGGTCGCACGAGAGGTCGATGAAGCCGACATCTGACCACTCATTGATCCATTCGCCGAGTTTGTGGTCCTGTTGCGGGTGCAAGTTGTACTGGTCTTCGGCCAGGGCAAAATTCTCAAGCTTCTCCTCGCCCGACTCGATTAGCGACACCTTGGTACCATTGCTCATGGCGACAAAGCGGTGGCGCTGGAAGCCTCGCCAGTTGTCCTCGCGGTTCAGGCCGCCGGTCGCGACGCCACGCCATATGGCTCCGTTGCGCTTCTCGGCCCAGGGGATGCCGTGGTCGTCGCCGCCGGTGAAGCGCTCCTCCTCGTTCCAATACATGGGCGCTGGCAGGAGAATCTCGTTGTTCACAGTCAGTTTGGAACCGCCAAACATGGGAAACATGGTCTTTGTCGCCGAGACGGATAGAGGCTCGATGAGAATGCCCTCGAGGCCCTGCAGGTCGGGCTGGTGGCACAGCTCGTTGGACATGGTGTAGTTGGAGACGTAGCCCTGGTAGAGATGAGGCTCGGCGTTCTTGGTGCTGATAGGAGGCGGGTCGGCGAAGGATTCTTGCAGCGCAGTCTTGCGGGCCGGGCTGTTGGGCGAGCAGCCGCGGCGAGCGATGGGCCAGTATGGCTCTGGAAGAAGATCATTAGTCGTCTGGCGTTAGCACATTTGGGGACACGACTTAGGCACGTACTCGTCCCTTCCCACACCTTGGGGGACGTTTCTCCCATCAACTCGCCCGTTCGAGGCTCCGGGAGCTTCTGAAACTCTGTCGTGACCGTCTTGGCCTTGGGCAGTTTGACAGTCTTGGCCGCCTTGGCCATGAAGGTGTTTATATCCTCCCAGGGCACCACAAGTCTGGGCTCGTCCATGGCGTTAAGTGCGAGGTCCATGTCAGGGAGATACTCCTCAATCTCCTTGATCATGTTGAGCCAGATCTTGGTCCAGAACCAATCGGAGCCGGACGTAGCGTTGCCGTTTCGGACGTTGATGGTCATCTCGAACTGGCTCGCCTCCCGCCGCAGCAGGAGGGCGTCGATGCCCCAGAAAGGCTCGAGATCGTGGTGGATTTGGTCGAAAAAATCCTCGATGACGACGGCGCTGTGCTCGCGGGCAAACTCGAACCACTTGTCGAAGCCGGGGGGAGGGTGGCGGCCACGGCGCTTGCGGTAGGCCTGAGCGGCCTGCTCGACCGTCTTGGACTGCTTGGACATGAGTTCGGCATATTGGTGCTGTGCGTCGTATATCAGCTTGTCGATGGGATGCGGCTTCTTGTTGGGGCTGCCAGACGGGGGCTTCTGAGAGGAAGCGCCCTTGCTGGCACCTTGGCTTCCAGCATCCGGCTTCTTGCCCGGCGGCGGCTTGGGCTGGCTCGTGCCGCCCTTGACCGGGCTATCGGGCTTCAAGGCGGGTTTCTCCTCGTGGGCATTGTGCGTGCCCCCTAGCGGCGTGGACGGGTTGGACACTGGACGGTTCAACGCGGAATTGTTGGGATATGCGTCGCGCGAAGAGCGGCTGAAGGCGTAGAGGGCGAGCAGGAAGACCGCGGCCACGATGCCGTACCTGACGAAGCCAGCGGGCCGCCGAGGAAAGGCACCGGGCGCAAGGAACTTGACCATCTTGGCCGCGCAGCTGGTACCACGGACGGCAGCGGAGTCCGTTGGAGGTCTCTCAGAGCGAGGCTCCTCGGCGCGGATCGTTCAGATGCTTCGAGGGGAGGATTGGAGCGGCGAGCCAGACAGGGAGGACTCGACTCGTCTCGACGCTGTCGGGTAGTTCCGCGGGAGGACAAAGGAGCGACAGAGAGCCGGTCGGAATGCTGTTTCACAGGGAGCCGCCGGGGTCAGTTCATGTTAGTCGCGTGAGAAGGCCAAGGCACGGGCGGGTGTCGAGGACGACGCGAGCGAAGTCGAGCACAAGAAGTCAAGGGACAAGAACAAGAACAAGGAGGGCCAGCCGAGCGTGGTAAGCGCAAAGGCCCCGGCAGAGAGATTTGCGGATCGGGGCGGGATGGATTGGGATGGGATGAATTCGAGGCTCAGCTGGGATCTATGGGGTACGAGCTAGCCCGCGCAGCTACGAGAAATAGTGGGACAAGCTGTCCGCTGCTAATGGCTGAGGCTGCAAGCAGCTTGGTGGAAGTTTGTTACCCGAAAGCCCCTGCAGGCCGCTGGGAGGGCGAGACACCCGCGGCAGTGGACAGCTGGAGGTACCGTGTACTTGGCTGCGCCGGGTTGGATCCGGCGATGGTGCCGCAGCTCCCTTGTCCAGCCATGGCCGAACTCGTACTGAGGGTACGAAGGAGGATCGCGGCGCAATCAGGTTCATGCATGCCCGTCTCTACCGTGCTCGGCTTGCAACAGCCTACGTAATTTCTAGAGAGGGTGGCCGTGGTGAATTGCTCACGAATTAATGTTCAACCCGGTGCGGTGCTAGGCGCAAGCCCCATGTGCTGCCGGGCCCGTATCAGCCGAGCGCCGCGTGCAAGTGCCAGTAATTAATAGAGAGAGCCCTGGAGGTACGGGGTACTTTGCACAATACGAGTATTGGGGCCCCACCCGGGCAGCCATCGACATCGCCCTCGCTCTCCTGGCTGCAGAAAGGGGCTCTTGTACGGAGTACGGATAGGCTGCCCGTTGAGCAGCACGAGGCAGCCATCGGCTTTCAGAGCCTGCAGGACCCCTGCCGAACATGACATCTTGCTCCGTCCCTCGCCCAACCTGGACCTGTCTGTGTCGGGGTCTGGTGAACCGCGCGGAAGGGCCTTACGCCAGCAAGGCCCCTTATTCAAGCCATCCATCGCTTCTGGCTCTGGTTCCGGCTTGAGCCGCCCCCCTGTGCGCATGGCGTCCAATTTCGGCCGGTCCACGCTAGGTATGTTCGCCCAGAAACATACGATATACGGCGTTGCGTTAGGCGCGGATGGAATACCTATTCCTACCTTACGTTATAAACTATACCTTCCTTACCATTTGCTTGGCGCAAAGCATTGCATGGTTGTCCCGCGTCAAGTTGAATACAACGACCAGGGCGAGGTGGCCATGGAGCCGCCCTCCTGTCAGCCGCGGCCGCTGCTCCGCTGAAGCAGGCGCCGATACGGGCGCGAATACTCCGTAGAGGGAGCCTAGGCTTGGAGGGGTCGGGTCCCGTCGAAATGAGACTCTCGCCCCACTGCCCATGTCTGGCGGGGGAGCTCGTCGCGTTTGTTGTCGAAGCTCAGTCACACAAGCACGAGATAGACTTCCCGAAACCCTCCACGACATTCATGGCCTTGCCTTATCGAGCTTCTCTCCATTCTTGACTAGCGCCCCTCCTTCATATTCCTTTGTTTGTCTGATCTTGGCTACGACAGCCCGACCCTTGTACTACAACCTTGGGCCGTCCGAGACGCGCCGCCTTCATGTTATCATGTCTCTCCTCTCTGTCCACCTCGACCAGATCTCCTACTCCTGCCAGGGCATTGACGCCCTCCCGTACGTGATTAGCTAGTCCGATATCGAGCATGGGTCGATCAATGTCTTTGGATACAACTGACGACCGACGTGCAGCTTCCCTCCGCCCAAGGTCTTCACCAACGCCCTCCTCTCCAACCCCGACATCACATCCCTCATCCGCGACACGGAAGCTCACGAACGCGCCTTGTTCTCCGTCCCGCCCCCTCCGCCGCCGCCGTCCATCCCTCAGCGCGGCGCCGCCGAGCCAGACGCGACGTCAGCATCGACTCGCCGCCGCCAAACTGTCTTCAATGTCGCCTCGGGCGAGGTGACGACGGGCCCGCCCGCTCGTGCCGGTTCCTCTCAACATCCCCGGCGCCACACAGCCGTCGCCGCTGTCCTCGGCGGCGAGATGCACGAGCAGCTGCGGAGGAGCGAGCACCGAGGCGACGTGGATGTCGAGGTGCTTCTCCGCGGCGCCGAAAAGTTGTGCGGCGTCTACGAGCTGCCCGGCGCACGCGAGCGCATCGTTGCGCTGCGCAGCAGGTTCCGCAATGGCAAGAACACAATGGCGTACTACGAGGCAAAGGTGGCGGGCCAGGCGGAGCAGCTGGCGAGCATGAACAAAGGCTGGATGGATGACGACGAAGAAGAGGAAGAGGAAGAACACCTGGACGAGAGCCAGCCTTGGACTGCGGAAGAGCTGCGCAGAGAGGAGGAAGAGGCGAGAGAGTTGGAGGCCAAGAAGAGAGAGTTGCAAGCACGATTGCGGGCGATGGAGAAGGATCTTGGGGGACTGATGAATATGTGACGAGCCGCTACGATGATACCCCCGCAAATGATTACGCTGCACAACTACCTTATATCTCGCATGCTTCACCCGACTCAGTCGAAGTAGCTCCATTGTCTCGGCAGCTGGTTGCGGAACTCCCAACCATGTTCGCAACGCTCAAAACGAGAGGACACTCCTGTAACTATCAAGTTCAGGTTGAGGACGGTTCGCCAAATTCTGCTTATATTATGTATTTGCAGTAGCAATAGTACTTCGCCTCGAAGCAGACTTCGCTCAAAGCTCCCGAATCTTCAATGAGCACATGATTCTTGCAAAGTTAGACAAGCAACTTCCAAACGCCAGCCGTTGAAAACATGACTTCTCGTCATCGATGTCATAAAATTGCTCTGTCGGGGTATCATAGTCTAGATGTAATCATCCCAAACGCCTTAAGAAAAACGAGAGGATTTTGTTGTGGAGAGTCGCCAATGTCGAAGATCATCCAGAGAACTTCGAATGACGCCGTTTGAAAGAGTTCAAGGAGCATGACGGATGGTACCAGGCTGATGGGCACCGTGCAGGTTGCGTCGGCGAGATCTCGCACCGCGACTGGCAGCGGCAGCTGAACGGTTGTACGATTTTGAACGGTCAAAGGGGCCGCATGCAGAGATGTTGCTCCTGTTGCCTAGCGCTGGAGTATCAATGTGTATAGGGCAATGTCTGCGTCGATGACCGCGTCTGTGGCGGTTGTCGGGAAATCTGGTGCGGACCCCATGTTCTAGCATAGAGCTTTGGTGACCAGACGTGCCAGGTCCCTCGTCGACTCTATTTCTCGGCTCAGGAGTATCGGTGTATTGCACTTCGCGGTCCCACTCTTCGACTGTCTTGTAGGGACTGCGAAGGAAGGAGTGCAACTCGTGGAGCAACAGTCTGGCGTTATCGCGGCCTAGGTGGGTCGTGAGGTCATCCTCCAGGCAGCCGTCGCTGCCTCGTATCTCGAAATACTGCAAAAGCCGCAAAATATGGCCCATAAGTCGTTCGATGGTGACAATCTGCTTTCGACCACGGAAAGAGCGTATGTTTCCGTCTTGCTGAGCGATCGAAACGCCCGCGTTGGGAGCTGATAGCCAACCAAAGACCCGAAGTTCTCGACGTAGAAAGGCTTGAGCACGCGCGCGCAAGTCATACTCTAGATTGAATATTTCCCGGGATACCTCGCGATATCCAGATATAGGGTTGGCACCAACGTGCATGGAGTATCTCAAGTGACGATAGACTTCGCGACGAAATGCCAGGCCAGCTGGCTCGTCGGGGCGCGGGGCGAGGAAGCTGCCTGACGGCGATGAGGTGTCTTGCAGCCCGGTAGTTGAAGATCCCCAGCTTCTCGCTATTGCCGACGGTACTTTGGGCGCATCGTACTCCTGGGTTTGTTGTTGGTCCACCGGCCCATGAACGACCTTCGAAACGGTCGCTTTGCACAGCGGGCATCGAGGGCTGACGTTGAGCCACAGGTCGATGCATGTGAAGTGGTAGCATAGATGCTGGCATGGAAACAGCGTGCAAGGATCGCTTGTCGCCTCGAGGCAAATGACGCAGTTGTTGGGTTGCTCAACGCGCAGAAGTTGCAGGTCATCTCGGTATGATGGTGGCCGACCACAGCGCGGCGGCGGTGGCGAGAGAGGATGGCAGCCCGAAAGATGATGGCTCGCGTTCTGTTGATCCTGATTCATGGCCGTGGCGAGGCTGTCTGCGAGCCGATGGCCGGGGCTGCGAGACTCGGGTGCGGTGTTGAGCCTACGGGTGGTTGAGGATGGATGAAGTGCGATGACGACGGCAGCAGACGAGACATGGGTTCGAATTTTGGCGGGGCTGAATCCACAGCCGGGGAGGGCTGGCGGGGTCGCCTTCCACTGTGCAGGGAAGCGCTAGGACGCGTTTGCCAAATTGAGACGCGTCTCACGGACGCGTGGTCACGCAACACACTCACTTCCGAGGTTCAAGTCCCACCGCTGTCGCCGGTCCTGACGCTGCGTGCCCAAGCCATCAAAGGCTCGCCGCCAACCTTATTCGCGACACGAGCTCTGCAGCCATGAACGCCAGCACCAAGTCGCACTATGAAGCCAAGTCCCTGGAACTGCGTGCGCATCTCAAGCGGTGGGAGAACGACTGGGCAGATAGCCATGGCGGCACCAAACCTGGCCGGCAGGATATCAAAGATAATCCAGACATTGGTAAGTTTCCCCATCTGACCCTGATGCTTGCGCCCTATCGTACCCTAACATTATTGCCGCACCGAAATGTAGCCCAAAAATACAAGGAGTACAACAAGGTCCGCGATGTCCTATCCGGCAAACTGGCCCCGACTTCGATAGAGGAGTCGAGCTCCAAGAAGCGCAAATCAAATCCCAGGCCGACCGAGACGCCGCCCAAGCGGGTGAAGCATGCAGAAACGCCGTCGAAGCCCCGAAACATGGACAATGAGCTTATGAATTCGCCGGGAATCTCGCGGAAGCTCTTTAGTCCTACCCCCATTACATCGCTTGGTCCAACTCCACAAAGGGATGGAAGGGTCCTCGGCCTCTTCGACTTGTTGGTAGAAAGGGAGCTCGGCACCCCGTCCAAGAAGAATGACGAGACTGGAAAGAAAGACGCAAGGCAAAATAAAGTTCTTGCCACGCCAAGCAAGCGCACGAGCTCCTCTGACCAAGACAACGATGGGAGACTGGGTCGCACGCCCATGTCCTCAAGCAAGCGGCAGCTCCTGAATACCTTCATGACGCCCCAAAAGAGTCAGAAAATGAACTCAGGGGGGAAGACGCCAACATCGGTCTCGAAACTACAGTTCGACACGCCGGCGTTCTTGAAGAGACATTCACTGCCCACCCTGGAAGAGGATACCACTTTCGCTGCACCGGCACCGCTGAGACTGCCACGCAAGCCAATGGTCCGGGGTTTGAGCGAGATTGTAGCCAGTCTCCGAAAAGTGGAAGACGACCGTCTCGATGACGAGGACGACATGGACGCCCTTCGCGAGGCAGAGAGCACAGAACTTGGCAAGGACAGGCCGAAGCCTCCGTCACAGACAGCGCAGGCACCGGCATCCGTGGCAGATATTCTTGCAAAGGACAGTCAGGATCTTCCATTCCCACTCGGTGGCTTTGATGACGAAGGAATGTACGACAGCCCTGTAGAAGATGTGTTGGATCGAGACGGCAACCCACTGGTTGAGTACAAGAAGAAGGGGCAAAAGCGAACGACGAGGAAGGCCAACATCAGGCCAACCAGGGCAAAACGCCCCGCAGCCCTGGCCGAAGACAACGACAGCGACGATGACGACAACGAATGCCTCGTCCGTGATACTCAAGCTGACTCCGGAGTGAGCGCGCGGCCCATGGCCGGAGATGACTCAAACGCCGACTTTGTCCCTGATGAAGCGCAGAGCGACAACGAGGCCAGGCCAGGCAAGGCCAAGGCTAGCAAGGAGGATGGAAAGAAGGACGGCGTCGTGAAAAAGGCGGTGAGAAAGGTCAACGAGTTGGCTCACGCCAACTTTCAACGGCTAAAGCTGCGAAATCATGGAGCCAAGGGCGGGCCAGGATTCAACAGCCGGTTTCGACGTAAAAGGTGATTTTCCGGGCAAGTTCTGGTGTTGTTGGGGAAGCTGGACTCCTTTTGGCGCGCATTTTGATGACTTACGACTTACGACATGACCGGGTGTTAAAGCATTCATGCATACGACACATGCTCTGTCCAGATGCGAACTTGGTCGGCGAGCAATATGGAGCTTTAAATGCGTGGGTTGGCTGGACGCTGCATGTTCACGCCACGGACTTTGCCGAGCTACAATTACGTTACATGAGAAATATAAGGGCGAAGAGGGCTGACCGCATCGAGCACCAATCATAAATCCTAATCACTCGTCCGTCTATATTCCGTACAGACGCACAGAACTCTTGGATATGCGACCCGGGATATCGGGAATTTAAACAAGTTCGCCAACAACCTGTCTACAACCTCACAGCGGCTCTGAGGTGCTGTCTGTAGGTATCGTGGCAAGGCGCCTTTAACCAGTGCAGGCAGCTAACCATTGGCGCGGCAGAGGAGTCGCCAGCGCTCCCCTCCGTTGCCCCGGCGACCAGCAAACCTTCATCTGGTCGAAGAGTACGTTTGCATTGCCAGCTGCCAGAACAGATGTGGGCTTCACGCTCCGGGCCCTTACTCGCATTGTAGAATGCATTATTATCTCGAAGTCGTTTGTCAACTGCTGCATCTACATGCATAATATTTCGGGACTCGCCTTCACCTCTGCCTGTCCTAGGGCGGTCTTTAATTAGTCGACCGCACGACGACTTTCGCAGCCCTCTTTGCCCTTGAAACTATGGCTTGAGGGCTAAGGAATATTGACTGTCATTTATTACTGTGAGTTGCCCGCTCTTGCACTTATACGGCCAGCCGCTGAGTATCGTCAGGGGTCGGCAATGCCTGTCCCACTGGAGAATGGTGCTTGCTCCAACAACGGACAACATGAGGATATAGAAGAGCTGCAAGAAGACTTTCATCCCTACATAAGATATGTCGCGCAGCCTAGTCCCAGAATATTCGAGACGCCAGATGACCAGCCAGATATCCTTAGCCCTCAATGCACTTCGTGTGCCGAGAAGCCCCTCGGCTCATCTGACGAAAGCCTCCTCGAAATTCCACCTTTGGAAGTTGGACGGGCTTTAATGCCAAATGCCTCAGGATCTCCAGACACTACTCCTGGCAGCAACTATTGCAACAGCTCAAGAGAATATGGAACCCACGACTCTGAATCCTCTAGGACATCCGACTCTCCAGCGACGACCCAGGCCCCGAGTTCGCTCACAGTGGAGATCCCTGAGAGCACTCTCGTCACACCCCGATCATGCTACGAGACGTTTGACACAGATGCGCCAGTCATGTCTGAATCTAACGCCCTCGACAAGCTGGATTTGGTCCGCAATCACCTTCCAGAGCCCGCAGGTGATTTCGTCGAGTATAATCTCGATGACTTTGCCGTGTACTGCGACACAGAACACTACCCCTCAGAGATGAGATCGCTGCACCATCTCTATACCAGGGCTGAGATTCGCAATCTCTTCTTCGATGGTATGCTCAGTATCTGTGGCCAGAGCAAAATCTTCGTTAGGCGTGTGCCCATCATCGCCATGCCGATCGGCAATTATGGACACCCAGCCGAGCAGCACACTGTCCGTGGCCAGCTATGGCTGGAATCTGTCTTAGGCCAACAACGGGGCGTTTACTACAAACTAAGACGCCCCGCCAGGGAGTATGCTCGTTTCTTCAGTCCTCTACTTTGGGTCGCAGATCTGGCAAAGCACTTCGTCGATTACCTGGCCAGCATGGGTGAAAACAACATCAAGGTTTCGATACATCTCTTCCGCACGTCGTTTAGGACATGGCTGGAGAGTGTGCATGGTAGCGCTCCTGCCTTTGTCAAATGGCTGGACGAGCATCCGAGCGAGGATTTCCGTACATCCGTCGCTGCCAATGTTCCGTTCCTGTACAAAGAAGCAATCAGCGTCCTGGGCGAGAGGGATACGTACTTCCACACAATATGGTCCGAGATCTGGGACTTCAATCGCTATCAACCACATCCCACACCCACGAATCCACGTACAGTGGTAACCCAATACATGTACGATTTATTCGAACACATGCCCTTTGGGGACCAGCTGGAAGTCGTCCCCCTTAGCCCAAAAGCGAGAAGTCTACGCAATAGGCTCAGTGAAGACTCACGCCTGGAACTAACCTCTGCCATGCACACACATGCTAAGACCGTGTCAACGGTGGCCAAGGAGCTAGTCAAGGACATCAAACCCGGCGACACCATCTCGACAAAGCGCGACGATGAGCTCTCTGGGACACAATGGAAACGTGAAATCTCCAAGGGCTTCGCAGACGTCGACCGCTGGTTCGCCCACGTGCAAAAGGTGACCATGAACAAGAGAGGCACGCGCATCTTCGACGTCATATGGTACTATCGCCCGGTCGATACTCTGTGCGCCCTCATGAAATATCCCTGGAACAACGAACTCTTCCTGTCGGACCACTGCTCGTGCGCGGAGCGGCACAAGATCACCGAGCATGAGGTGCTGGGCGTGCATGATGTCGAATTTGGCGGCTCTTCGACGACGCGGGCCGAGTTTTTCTGTCGGCAGACGTACTCCCACGTGGAGCGAAAGTGGACGACTTTGCAAACAGAGCACATGTACTGCAAGCATACCGAACAGGGCAAGCAGCAGAGTCGCGCACCATCGAAGCCTCGCTACCGAATCGGGGATACGCTGCTCGTGCACATTGATGAGGCCAGCAGCCTCTCGGAACCGTGTGAGCTCGTCACCTTCTATAGGGAGGAGGGCAAGAGGATCTACCGCTTCCGCAGGCTTCCGCGCCGACGCGACGTCGACCCCGACGCCCGCGACGCCCGCCCCAACGAACTCGTCTACAGCGACAGGGAGCCCTTGGTCGAAGGGCGCAGGAACCGCATCGTCGGTCGCTGCCACGTACGCTTCTTTCGCGCCGGCACGCGGATCCCGACACCGTACGACCGCGATGGCGTTGGCGCCTACTTCTTCTTGTCTTACGGCGCAAGGCGCGGCCATGGCTCCCTGGGCTGGGAGCCGCTCGAGGCCGCGCCGTCGGGTCTTCGACAGGGCTGGGATCCAGCTGTCCCGCTGCCCAGACTGCGCGGCTTCGATCTCTTTTGTGGTGGCGGCAACTTCGGCCGCGGGCTCGAGGATGGCGGCGGCATCGAAATGCGTTGGGCAAACGACTACGACAGCAAGGCAATACACACTTACATGGCCAATGTCCCAAACCCTGATGCTGTGGCCCCTTTCCTCGGCTCCATAGATGACCTACAGCGTTTGGCCATGGAGGGTCGCTTCAGCGGAGCCGTGCCGCGCATCGGCGACGTCGACTTCATCTCTGGCGGCAGCCCCTGCCCCGGTTTCTCGAGGCTCACCAACGACAAGACGACCGTCAAGCAGCGCAAGAACCAGTCCCTCGCCGCCGCCTTTGGGTCTTTTGTCGACCTTTACCGGCCCATATATGGTGTACTGGAGAACGTACCGGGAATCGTGCACAAGGGCGCCAACCGCGACCAAGACGTCTTCAGCCAGCTCATCTGCGCCATCGTCGGTCTCGGCTACCAGGTGCAGTTCTTCTTTCTTGATGCCTCGTCCTGCGGCGCGCCCCAGCGTCGTTCTCGCGTCTTCCTCGTCTTCGCCGCGCCGGGCTACCGGTTGCCCGCCAGGCCGCACATCACGCACGCTCACCCGCCTACCACGCGCTCGCTCGGCCTCGGGAGGCTGCCCACCGGTGAGCCCATGGCCGAGCGCGAGATGCCCAAGGCAACGCCTTTCCCCTTTATCAGCGCCGCCGAAGCCACGGCCGACCTGCCGCCTGTCTACGACGGCAAGCCCGACATCTGTGTGCCCTTTCCTGACCACCGCGTCTCGATCGGCCTCACCCGCGGCATGCGCACTCGCATCTCGCTCATCCCGACGTTTCCTCGGGGCATGAACTTTGCTCAAGCCTGGTACGGGACTGGACCTCGGCGCGCTCCCGGCTCCGGCATCCTCACAAGCAGCGAGCGTGGCTTCTTCGCGGGCGCTGATGCCCTCGCCGGCGACGCACGCAACAACAGCCGCGTCATCGTCGGCAGCAACGTATCCAATGCGTTCGGCCGTCTCTTTCCGCAGCGCCTCATCGAGACCATCGTCACAGCGCCGAACCCTGGAGACGGCAAAAACGGGCGCCTGCTCCACTGGCGTGAGGGCCGCGTGCTGACCATTATGGAGGCCCGCCGTGCGCAGGGCCTCCGCGACGAAGATGTCCTGCTTGGCAACCCCTCCACCCAATACAAAATCGTGGGCAACAGCGTCGCCCGCGCACCGGCCGTTGCGCTGGGTATCGTCTTTCGCGAGGCGTGGCTCGAGAGCTTGGAAGATGGCGACACGTTTGACGATGCATGGACAGACTTCGTGGACGTGCACGACGGCCAGGCGGACGAAATCGACATTGCGAAACTTTGGGTTGCAACGTGTGGAAACACAGACTACATGTCGTCGACTTCCGATCCGGCCAGGGGCATTAGCTCGCGCGACAACTCCACGCCCGCCACGAGTATCACACCTATGACGCAAACTCCAAGCATCTTCCCGGCGGACAATGCATCTGCAGCCCTTGCGTCATCGAAGCGACAGTTGACTCTCAGCGTCGAGATACCGACCCGCAAGAAGCCCCGCCGAAGCGTGTCGCCAAGTACCCTAGCGAGCGCCGACACTTGTACCCTCGCGGAGCAGAGTTACAGAACGGTGCTGGCGCAGGATGGTGGTGGTGGATTGCTCTACGAGATCAATCAAGACGACTGTTACGTAAATGAAACGAAGGGAGCATAGCATTGGCGTTGGGGACAAGGCAGGACCATCTTCTAGCTGGGCAATGTGAATGAAACGACGAGCGAAGTAGTTGAGCATTGTACGAGAGGAACCGCTCATTCAGATAGCGCCGGCGAATGAAGCAAGATAATTAAGCCAACCTATAAAGTCTTTCAAGCTTGTCGCCCAACTCAGGGTGTGGACGATCGGCCTGTTGTCGAAAGGCTCATATCGTTCATGCAATCTTGGAGCGAACATCCAGTCTCCTGGCCCTCAACCAAGAGTCCCGTTCTGAGGTCTCTTACATGCCCAAATGGCCAAATCCTTTAATACCGCACAAGGTTTCAAGCTCGCACTTCTGGGTAACCCAACTGGCAACTAATAAGCATAATTTGCCAAGCTCACCAACAAGCAATATCACCAACTCGGCGACCCCACAAAGGGCGAACTCTATCTGCTCGCTTGGGCCATCAGTCCAGCCTGCCGAGACGGAAACTGACCGCGGATACTCGTACACCAAACAAGAAGGGCGGAGTACTCCGTACTCCGTACGAGTACATGCAACATGCACACCTTGGTCATAGCTCCTGTGCCAGGTTGACCCCCGGCAGGGCCGGGTTGTCGCGTGGTTCCCCGTCCCCTTGCCGGGATGGCCTGGTCGAGGACGACACGGTGAAGTCAACTCGCATCCTAGCGGACCGAATTGTCGCATGAATCAGTGCGACGGGCTAAACTCGGACCACGCGGTCGGTGCCATTTACTCGTAGAGAACCGCATGTACGAGGCACGACGTCAGCACGCGGCGCACGAGAGCACGCCTATGGCCCCCAGCTTCTCCCACGCCACGCCTCGCCGGACCGGCCCGAATCACCCGCAAGCTTTTGCTTATCTCTGCTTACGGTTGCTGTGCGCGATATTCCCTCTAGTTGATGGAAATGGTGCCACGTCGGCACACGTCCTTGTATGCCTCGCTGTTGCACTGCGCCGCCCGTCGGCAACAGCCGGGTTCTGCGATAGCGCGGGCGCCCAACTGCGCCTTGGTCATGCCGGGTGAGTGCGAGGCAAACGCATCCGTGCTACCATGTCGGCTACGAGTAGTTGCGAGGCACGGGCAGGCGCGCTGAACTTGCAGAGCTGAAAGCTGCGGTGCTCGCAGGAAGTCGAGCCGAGAGCTTGATGGCGGGCGGCCGACGGACGGCTGGTCCACCGAGGTCCTACCCAAACGGCTCAGGGCGGTTCCCTGAGCCGGTTTGGCCTAATGCCACCGGTACAGCCCAGCTTCCTGTACGAGCCTGGGCAGCACGCGGAGGGCATGTAATTAAAGAGCGCCGACGGAAGCTTTGCATAAACTAGGGTCCCTTCTGCCCTTCCCCCGGTGGCCGCGTGGCCGTAGCACGGCCGCAACGGCGCCTCGAGGACAAAAAGCCCACGTGGCGGTCACGACACGGCGACGTTGCCAACACCAAACGAGCCAGGCCGCATATACGCACCCCGGCCCATAGCTGCATGGGCTGCATAGGTTTGGGGCGGGACTTGGGCGAGCTGAGCAACGAGACCGCCGTTGTCATGTGAGAGCAATGAGCTGCTGAGCATAGGAATGCCGGCGCCGCCGGAGGCATGGGCAGCATCGTTTGATTGCTCGTTGTATCCGTACATGCAACAAGGAAAAGCAGGCATCAAGAACGCCACCACCACGGCCGACATGGACAGCGCACGGCAGCCTGTAATCATAATGGTTCGATTTTTGTCTCCTTGCATAAGCGGCGCCGAGCAGAACGTCCGAAACGTCTGTTATTAATTTCATTTGTGATTCAAAGTGCTTCTCCCGTTGGGCGTCTGCCATTGTTATTGACCAGCTCCTGCAAGGGGTCGCCGGCGTGGTCCAAGCTCCCTGCAGACCTCCAACATCACCATACCCGTGCTCGCAGGGTCAAACACGGCCGACACGCGTCCAGCTTTGGCATATTCGAGACTCGGAGCCTCGACCCCGGGCGTTCCTCGACCTGCCTCCCTCTTTTGCAGGCTCGCCCGCGACGGCGCACATCGGCGTCTGACGCGAGGCTCCAGCATGTCAAACGCCGCCCTTACGTGGGATAACCCCCCAGCCCGAGCACGAGACCCATTTCTGCTCGGGCCGGGGGCCTTTTTTAAAAAGTAGCATCGTTTGGACCCTTACAACTAGTTTCGTTGATCTCTTGACGCGGTGGGGTCGTGGAACTTTGGAAGTCTTCGACGGGGAAGCGGACCAACGTGGCTAGTCTTGGATCCTCTGTTATTACTTCGTTCTCCGAAAGATGTTGCCCGTCTACTCCGTGCTCCGTACTCCGTACTCCGTACTCCGTATTACAACCCACAAGGATCGCAAGAGTGACAACAACCAAGCCCCACAGCATGCGGCTTTGGCTGTAACTGGCATGCGTTGTATTGATCAATTTTACTTGTTGGCCATACTACGAGCAAGCGGCAATGGTACTCTTGAGCTCGCAATTCCGATAAACTGCGTCGAGAACGTACCTGGTCGCTAAGCCATGGGATCTGAGGATTGTATCTTGGCTCTTGGTGGGAACCTGAACAGGGGCACTCTTCAGAAGAACTGGATCCCCAACTCCTGCGCCCCAGGTGCTGGCGCAAGAGCAAGGGTCCATTCATACCTGTCCGTGACAGTTGCAAAAGCACAGACCCGAGGGGTGGAGCATGGACGAGGACCGACACTTGGGCCAGCGACGTCGGGGCTCTCCAATCGCATTTAGCCGGCTCGTCACTGGCTGGCTGCCGGTCGTCGTCTTTCTAGAAGACCTGTCGCCGAGCTTGGCGCCGCGGCCGGGCCTGTCGCACGAAGGCGTCAGTTGACGTTCTCACCGTCCTTTGCTTTTCCTTGCCGGTCCTTGTCATCCATCGCAGGCGCCTGCGCGACTCGACGTGGCCCGGCTCGACTGCCCGCTGGCTCTTCTCCGTGTCGCGCTGCGCTGCGGATTAGGTACTCGTCGGGGGACCCTCGCTGTGCTGCGTGCGAGTACTGGTACTCCGTACCCGGTGCACGGCGTGCTACGTGCTGTGCTACCGCTGTACGTCCCGTATGCTGGAGGGTTCCCCGTAGGGTTCCCAGTACCTGTGAGTACGTACCTGCCTGGTGCCGCGGCGTGGGAAGGAACTACCGGGCCCTCCGTCCCCAAAATGCCTCCCGTCCCATCCCCCATCCATCCTTGCCATCCTTCTCTTTCCGCCGGCCCACGCAGCTAGCGCTTCTGGCAAGTACGAGACGAGTAGACAGCTTCGCGCCTCCCCCAGAAGCGGAAGCCAGAACTTTCTCCCCCCCAGTAGTATCCCGCACTCGTACCTTCTGCTTCTGCTTCCGTGAACTCCGTCGCCATCGTCGTGTCTCGGCCCCTTCTTCCTCTTCTTCTTCCTCTTCCTCCTCCCTCAACCACCGTCGTCGCCGTCCCGCGCTGCTGGCGTTGCGTCGCCATCACATCGCCCCTCGCACCCTTCCCGGTTTGCCCTTCCGACCATCGGCATCGTCGCATGCTGCATACCGGACCACCTCGCAGCCGCCAGCCCACGCCCACTCCAGCCCGGCAGCAGCGCCACTTCGAGACCTCTCTCTCCCTCGACGCGCTCCCGCGCACTCTGCGACAACAAAGCGCCCGGTCTTTCTCGTCGGCCTTGCGCGGTCCTTGGGCCATCAAGCTCGAGCTCTTATTTTGCCGCGTCTCCTTCCAAGACGTCCACTCGCACTTCCGTCGTCGCAGTCTCTTCCCGCGCAACGCCTGCATTTGATACCCCTCCACCACGACGGCTGTCGCTCTTCGGCCTCGACCACTCTTCGCCCTTCGCAGGGCCGCGACAATTGCGATACCATAGGCCCCGACAGCTAAATGCGCCATGACATTCATTGTGAGTGCAGATAAACTACTCTCAGCTGTCGAGAATCACATGGCGCCTCCCGTCCCAAGCACCACCCACGCCACCCGTCACACAAATGTGCATACAGCTGGGCATTGCGCCCGGCTTTTCTGCCTTGTTTGGTGTCTTCCCCGTTCTTCACTTGCCTCAGCACCTCAGTCCCGCGACGGCTTCGTCTAAGTCGCGACCCATGGACCAAGCAGACAGCCCTACTTCCACGCCAGCGCTGCGCAATGTCCGGCAAGCCTGGGTGTTGGCGGTTCATGTTACACTTGCTCCTCCAGGTAGTTGGCATTAATAATCCCAACGGCCGTGTCGCCAACGGAGAACATGCCTCGCCTCTGCTGCTTAGGCATCGTCAGCTTGTCGGGTTCTTCGCAGTGCCGTGGTTGCAACACGAGAACATTCTTACCCAGCATTTCTAAGCGCACCATTGCCACCCCAATGTCACCCTTCTCTTGTCCCTATCGATCGTTCTGCCCTCAAGGCACATATCCCCTTACGTTGAGCACAGCATATTTCTTCACGCCCCACTGACATCCGGACGTTGCCATGGTTAAAGACATTCTGCTAATGCCTCGCCTCCAGCTATGTTTGGCCCATTACTGCGACACCCATGGCCCGACGCCTTTGATGGTCACGGAGGGCCTGCGAAGCCCATGCTCCGTTTGTTATGAGGATTCGGCGTCCAGCGCTGGTGCCCGAGCCAAATCTCCAGGGGATGGCCGCCCGCGGTCCAGCGCACCGACATCTGCGCCCCAGTCCCAGACCTCAGCCACCGCTCTGAACGATGCCCTGCGTGACGTGAGCATCGCCCGCAGCGTTTCCATGCCGTCTTCGGAGCAAGATTCTCAGACACAGCGGGCGGTCCTGCGGCGCGCTGCCGCTGGGGCTGCGGCTGCTGCTGGCTCTGTGTCACCCCTGGAGACGCCACCCGACAGCCCACGGCCCATGTTTCAACAACCACGTCGTGATTCCAGCTTTCGTCGAACTTACGACGAAATCGTCACCAAGAAGCAAGGACCATGTGACAACTGCGCCATGACACTACCTCGGCGGCAGGGTAGTGCGAAGGGCGACAACGACCAATTTACTGATGCCCAAGGTCCAACACTAAGAACCCGGACTCCCATCGAGCGGGTATTTGGAACAGCTTGCCAGGCTTCCCCCCCGAACTCGCAATCGTCCAGTGACACGGACGGCGACCGGGAGGCCACACGACGCGTGCGCAACAGGAGAGTGGCACCACCAGCAATCTCCCGCACGACATCGTGTTCCAGCACGTCGACTTCGTCAGAGCGATCTACCTATCACTTCCATTACCTCAGCTATACGTCCACCCACGAACCCCTCCTGGCCGAGTCCTTTTCGCTCGTCCGTGCCTCGTGTCTGCGGGCTCTGTCCTTCGAAACACTCCCTCGAACCCCCTCAACCTCAACATCGACCTCGTCTCCGCAGCAGGGTAACTCGCCTTCGTTCGTCACGACGCAAAGCCCAGGTTCTGCCGCCACAGGGGGTGCCATATTTTTCGGCGACGCAATGGCAGGCTACACGACGGCGTACATTTTTCGTATTCCTGATCTTCACGCTCGCGGCCATAAGCGTGTTTATGCCTTCCTGGCCCTGAGCACACACAAGGAACGTCTCGCCATGAAGACGTTCGCCATGATTTCGGCAGCTTTCCGCGATCTCGCAACGTGGATTCAGCAACTTGCAGAAGCCGAGGCCGAGCGGGCTAGGGAAGCGTCGCCCATGGGCGGCGTTTTGCACAACGGAGGGAGTGTTCCCCCACCACTGCCATCTGCGTTCGATTCCTCGACGGCCCCTGATCGGAGTGGAAGCAGCTTCCTTACTGGCGGGAGTGGCTTCACCAGACGCATGGGCGGCCCCGGCGGCGCTTCGTCTCTCAAGGCCCGCGGGCTTGCCGAGCTAGTAGGCCAGCCCGACTTCTTCATTGAATTGCACGGGAAATTTGTCCGGCTTCTCTTGGAAGCCGGAGTCACGCTGAACTCGTAGCTTACGAGCTTCATGGCTTGACAAATACTTTGCCATGCGTTTCGGAAGACACTCTCGCTCTGTCAAGAAGAGACAGGGAAGAGTCTCCAGTAAACTGGGTCTCATATGCCCCAGGCCGGCCGGAGTCTGCAGTCTTCTTGCCGGCCACACCATCCCAACCAGGGACGATTGCCTTTTGAGCACTCGACGGTCCATTCACGAGCATTACACTGGCGTTTCACCAGGGGTCTTCTTCCGCGGCGTATTGGGTAATAATCATGTTTCATGTTGTCATCATTTTTCTTCTTCAGCGACTTGTGTTTTAGGATGCCTTTCTTCACTGTTGTACGAGTACTCCATAAGCTGTGCGAGCGATGCCAGCCCTCATGTTGACATGCGAAAAACAACACCATGCACAGTTCGCGCCGGCTGCTTCTACCCCCAACAGGACTGACACGTTGGAGTGCGGTCTTTGGGGTTTCTCAACACGGGGATCTTATCAAGGAAAATTGGGACAGAATAGACGGGAGAGTTGAAGTGGTACGATGTAGGATCGGTCAAGGGAATAGGATCGGGAAGGAACGAAGGCGCTTGGCTTGTTTGCGAATAGGCTGGAAATCTCCCGCGCGGATCCGGATGCGCCCTGCGACGACGGTGCTCGCGGGCGGCTTGATGCCTCGAGCTGTCAAAGCAAGTCTCGCTAATGACTAGGGCAGGCACCAGAAATGAATCAAAGCGGACAAAGTGAAGATGAAGTCTGTGCCTCGTGTTGTGTGGATTCGGCTTGGCGGGAAGCCTTCTGTGACGTAGAACGAGGCCGCCCGACCGTCAGCATGATGGAAAGGGCCGCAGGAGCCTGGCAGACGGTAGAATTTGCTACAAGTACAATATATGCTGATACCGCATACAGAGGTCGGGCATCGATCATCAACCTCTCTGGCGTGCGGCTTGTCTATCCTTTGACGGCTGTTCGCCTCCTCCCTCCCCTGATTCCCCCCCTCTCCATTTCCATCCCCTCATACATTATCCGCAGAGGGCAGCTCCTGCTCGCGCAAGCTTTGCCTTCCTCGCCCTTTGCCTCACTTGTAGAAGTCAAACTTGTTGTCGTCGCTGGTGCCCTTGACCTGGCTAGAGTAGGCGTCCTCCAAGTCGCTCTGGATGATGTTGTACCGGTTCTTGCGCACGGCTCGGAGACCGGCCTCCTGCATGATGGCGGCGATGATGGCGCCGGACAGGGGATCGTTGCGCACGATGAGGCTGTCGAGGTCGACCTCGGGGGCGAGGCTCATCTTGCTGGCGATGGTGGTGAAGATGAGGCGGCGCTCCCGGCGGTCTCGCAGCGAGGGGAACTCGATCTTGCGGTCGAGACGGCCCGGTCGCAGGAGGGCAGGGTCGAGGGTGTCGGCGCGGTTGGTGGCCATGATGACCTTGACGTTGGAGGTCTGGTCGAAGCCGTCCATCTGGTTGAGCAGCTCGAGCAGGATGCGCTGCACTTCGCGGTCGGCACCGGTCTGGGCGTCGAAGCGCTTCGTGGCGATGGCATCAATCTCGTCGATGAAGATGATGGCTGGCGAGTTCTCGCGAGCCATGCGGAACACGTCGCGGACCATGCGAGGGCCTTCGCCGAGGTACTTTTGCACAAACTCGGAGCCGACGACGCGGATGAAGCTGGCGGTGGTGGAGTTGGCGACGGCCTTGACAAGCATCGTCTTGCCCGTGCCGGGGGGGCCGTACAGCAGGACGCCACGGGGCGGGTCGATGCCGATCTGCTTGTACAGGTCGAAGTGCGTCAGGGGCAGCTCGACGGCCTCGCGGATCTCCTGCTTCTGCATATCCAAGCCACCAACGTCGGCGTACGTCACGTCGGGCTTCTCGTCAGCGCCAAGCATGGCGATAGACGAGTCGGCCTCCGGTGGAAGGATGTCGACAAGTGCATTAGAATGTCGATGGAGGGCGACGGAGGAGGAAGGCTTGAGCTTTTCGCGGTCGAGGGTGGAGAGAATGCGGACGACGTAGTTGGAGCCGGTGCTGGATTGCACGATGCCGGTGCTGTTGCAAGTGCGTCAGAAGCCCGAACGGTATCACCGAGGTGACGAACACGGAATGTTGCAACTTACTTTTGGTCAATGGCCTCCATGAACTGGCCGATGACTAGGGGTACGCTTTGGATGCGCTTGATCTCTTCTTGCGCACGAACCAGCTCGCGCTTCAAACTCCTGCAGAAGAGGTCAGTTCATCTTCGTCCCAGGTACTCAGCTATGTCTGGGGTGTGTAAAGGCATACCTTTGCTCATCCTTGATGTATTCTTCTTGCAGCTGGATATACCTGTGGTGGCGTCGTCAGCGTCACGCTGGGTTGGGGCTCTGAGCCGGGGGCGAGTGCGTACTCCAACTGCCTCTGCAGCTTCTTCAGGGAGGCATAGTCGTCGACGCCATCGACGGACAGGCCCTCGAAGCTGTCGATGTTGGGGATCGTGGACGGCGCGGCCTTCTTGTGCGGCGGCACGTGGTTCGCCGGGTTCTCGACGGCGATGTCGCCCATTTTGAAGCGGCGCGAGATGTCGCAGCGATGGCGGTGCCCTTGTGTCCTTGATGCTCCGTATGTGTCGCGTCGTCGACGTTTTCGATGGTCTCGCCCGTGTGGTGGTGGTTGCCGGGAGGCTGCGGAGATCGAAGGCTCGGGGGCGAGGATTGAGGATAGTGACGAGCTCCGGGAGCAAGCTAAACAGGCGGCGTCAGGACGACGTTGCCTCTGGTAGCCTCGCGCCGGGATCCGCACGGGCGCTTAGTCATGGAGCGGGTGCCACGTGACCCGAGATGGGCCAGTCGTCACCCTCGCGTCCGCACTTGCCGGTTGCGGACTGCCCAGTAGCGCCCCGGCCAAACGATTGGCTCACGGCGCCTGCCTTCAGCAAGGCGCGACACTCCGGGCCCGACTGCTCGGTGAGGGTTGCCCAAGGTCGCCCCCTACGAGCAACAAGCTATGGTCGCTGGGCGGGTCCTACAGCAGGTGTCGCAGCGCCGTGCTGCGCCAGCCCGTGACGGCGACTCCTGCACCTGCTCGTACAGCTACAGGGGCCGGCAGGGGGGCGCGGCGTCTGGGCACGGCGGCTGCCCATCAAGGGTCACGGGCATTGTCGGCGGGGCGCTGGCGCGCAGGTCCCCGCTACATCCGGCTGATAAGAGCCGTGGCCGGGCTTCGGTGAGGCAGACTAATGGGGCCCGCGTATCGACTACCGCCGCCGCATCGGAGCTGCGGTGAAGCTCTCCAGGCTGCTCCCTGGACCCGAGCAGCGCTGCCTGACGCCCGGCCAGCGTCCCCTGGACAGGGCCAGGGAGGAGTGGAGGGCTCATAGGCACTCATCAATCAATCCACCTCATCAGGGCCACGTCCACGCGGCACTTGCGAGGCCGCCAGGCGTGCGAGGACAGCCGTGATGCTGCGGCGTAGACGCTCGTCGCCGATGGAGGCGACACCACTACGGCTCTCGGCCACTGGGGCGCTCGGAGCTTGTTGGGGTTGATGGAAGTTGGGGGGTGCCCTCTAGTGCCCGTCACGCCCGTTAGGCGGCGCTGTCATGGATGCATCACCCTGCCCCCCCTCCCGCTCCGTTCACCGGAACTGGAGTCACCTCAGCTGCCCAGGCGCCTCGGGGCCGTCATCCATCCAGGCCTAAGGTGGCCGCCCAAGCACCCTGTCTGTGCCGAGCTGGCTTGCGTTTGCCTGTGCCTCCTCCTCCTCTCTCCTACACCACCACCACCAGCCGCCGGACGCCTTACATCTTCGGCATCTAACCCCCTTCATCTGATTTCGCCTCGCTCCTCTCCTTCCCGACCTCCCCCGCCTCACGCACCGTCGACGCTCTCCGCCGCCATCGACAGCACAGCACCGCACCTCGCCTCGCCTCATCTCATCGGCACCTTCATGCTGCTCTGCTCCGTCTGTCTCCACCGCAGCGTCCTATACGACCCCTAAAGCCCGCTCGTCCTAGATCTCCCCTACTCGCCTCCTAGGTGCTTTCTGCCTGACGAGACAGCGGGCTGCTCGTCTCTGCTGCGGCTTGCTGCTACAAATCGTTCCTCTCCTTCCTCTCCGCCGCGGCCATGTCGTCGTCCATCATCATCCCCACCGGCCGATCGGCGGTGATGGCGGCAGCGGCCGGCTACCACCACTCCAAGACGGTCGGCAGTTCTTCCGGCAGCTCCTACTCGAGCTCTCCCGCACCGTCGTCTCCGCCGTCGACGGCAGTCAATACCAAGATGCAGCACGCACGCCGTCCCAGCCTGTTGAGTAAGATCCCCTCTCTTGATCGCCACTGGTTCGGGTGCTTGGATGTTCGCGGACCAAGTGGCAAGGCGGCTGCCCTGATTTGGCCGGCACCGAATGACACCGAGACTGCCGCATGCACATGTATGCTGACTCTCATGTGTAGGCACCGCCATCTCCAAGGAAGAGTCTACCGTTATCAACATCGGCGATCCCGATGGGCCTCCACGACTGGTAAGTTCACCTTGTTGGGCCGGTAACGGTCTCATGTGCTAACACGTCTTCTCCTAGATCTCCTATCTATCCTCGAGCCAGGGCTTCGTCTGGAACCCAGGTTGGTTCCCTTTCACCTTCTCTGCCCCTTGACTTGCTTCCCGGCAGCTGACCTCTTGCTCCCAGAGATATTCTTGCCCTCCTACGTCGACTGCGACTACGAACCCCTCGAAAACCAATGCGAGCCGGTACACGAAATCGTCCTCAGCGACGAGGAGACGAGGTCGATGCTGCCACAATAAGCGAGCTCGTCTCGTCGCACATCACCAAAGGCGTTCCGGGACCGGGTCCCGCAAGTTAGATATTTCCTTCTCACGAAACGCTCGGCGCCAGGGATTGTCTTTCCCTCTTTACCTCTTTCCTACCATCTCCTGATATCTCTTCCCTCACATGTACTTGGAACGGCGTTTGGCCAGGGTTTGTCTCTTCGTTTTTGGGCAGGGAGTTTCTGTGGATTCCTCGAGATTGTTTTCTTCAGTCTAGGGATGGGAGACGGGACACGGCATGGCACGGATTATTTTTCTTGGCTTTGTGAGAGATGACGAGTCGCCTCTGCACCGTGTTGCCTGCTTGGCACACGGTTCTTGTGACGTCAGACGGGGCCTTTTGCGGACATCAGGGGTTCACGGTGGGTGGCTGCCGGCACTTTCAACGGGAGCTTTTCTGGTCTGGCGGGATGTCTTTTGTATCGAGTTCGACAAGTGCCAAGGCCTTGTCTCCCGACGTCGCCAGCCTTATATTTAGGTAGTCATCGACAGGTCCGTTCTTGAGCTGCCTCGGAGCTCCACCTTGGTGCAAGTAAATGTATGCTGCCGGGGACCACAACACATACGGGCCAGTCCAGGAAGCAAGCCAGAAATAGCACCAAGCGACTCTACACCTGTCATGGCAGGGCTTCAAATTGGCTACGCCGTAAAAGTGAAACGCGATCACGGATCCGAGCTTCGGTTTCCGATCGCCTGCACTCACAGACAGCTGTTGAACCCAAAGCTGCCAGCCTCCCATCACATGCCTGCGCCACTCGTCTTTGGTGCTCTACCCCACATTTGCAGGGATTCTGGAGTCCCCGCAAAGCGCCCGCAAAGCGGGTTGCCAAATTCAGGGACCCGGAAGAGCTCCGGCTGCGCTCGGCGACAGCATGGCCTTGCCTCATTTTGGGATCCCTTGTCCACCACGGCCCAAGAATTACGAAAGCGCTAGCTTCGCTTCACAGGGCGTTGTACCCGCGCTTAGTTGGTCCCCGAAGGGTCACACCAACGGGTACAGAGAGGATCACTTTTCGGGACGAGGGCTCGTTCTTAGGTGAGATTTACAGCTGGGGCTTTCGCGGCACCTGCTTCTGTTTTTGTGGCAACAGCTTGCTTGCCTCGGCTTAGGTTCCGAGCTCTGCTTCGGCTGCAGAACTCGCGTAGGTGTACGGAATAATGGTTCGAGGATGTCGTCACCGTCGCGGGGGAGTGTCGAGCGCTCTCTTTCGCTGAGCGCTTCTACCCAGTCAACGACTTTGACGGAGGCCCTACTTGTTGATATAATCGTGCTCCTAATTATGGATCAACTTCAAGACGACGGACGGCCAGGCCGTGGTCCGACTTCTAGAGCCATTGACGGGCGAAAGCTATAAGTGCGCGCAGCCTCGTGCTACTAAGAGCGCTTTTGTGAAGAGCGTGGAAGCTTTAGCGATATATCGGGAACGTCAATAATAAAGGACGATTATAACCGCGAGAAGGCGTAGACTACCGACTCGTACTCTTTTCGGGGGTGGTATAGCACGTAGCTGATGGGCGGATTGATCAATCGCTCAATCGAATTTATCATCACCAAGTTTACTTATGCGGCAACCAACACCACTCCCTACGCCCTGCTGCGAAATCGTGCGCCGGCAGGTGGCTCGAGCGCGAGGTGACAAACTTCATGGCCCAACCCCCGCAGCACACCACGCTTCAACCTCTCGGCTAGCATCAGCTCCACTGGCCTGGATTGACGCTCCTCGAACTCATCCTCTAAGTCCTACGGCAGTACACGGACTGAGCCACGCTATAAGATCCATCAACTCTGCCGCTTCGGGAAGCACGACGTAAGCATCCATGAAACAAACCCTTGTATAAAAGCCCGCCTCGACCATCCACTTGCTAGCACGTGCCTACCTACTCTCCACCGCCGTCGGCTAAAGGAAACCGTTCAAAGATGGTAAGCGGCGGGAGGACCTTTGGGGGCAGGTTTACTCATGCGACGGCTGACCCATTGCTCGGTTCACGATGCGTCGAAAGCCGCAGGCCCCCAATTGGAATTGGGTGTTATCATGTAGACGCACACAAACTGTACCGACGGTTCGACGCGAAATGAGGGCAAGGAGGTTACATGCATCGCGAAATGTATCAAGTCACCGTGCCAACTGCACGGCTTGAGACTGGAACGGGCCAGACTGAGCCATGCGGCGTACATGCCATGCACCACTGCGTCCCTCCATTTCTCTGTGAGCTAACGGCCGTGGAAGCTCCACCTCTCAGGCATATCCGCACAGGCCAGAACTTCTTGCCATTAACGACTCGGCCAGCGTCCGTTAGCAACATACCAATACACGCGAACCTTACGCCCAGTTTCCCCACGCGCCCGTACTAGCACTTGCTCATTCAGCTCCTACCCACAGCTACAGCCAATATACACGTTGCTACGCGCGAGCCTGGGCTTCACGGTAAGCCTTGCTCCAAGCCATGATGATATCTCTCATCAGCTTGGTCCCGGGTCGAGTTGACGATAAGAAGTCGCGCCCGTGTTGCAACCGCGTCCGACGAAGTAGACGCGGGGAGGCACACATACCCAATCCCCTCTCCGCCTGCTCCCTCCATCCGAGCATTGACTTGCGGCAAGCCGTACGTCGATCCGAGCCCCCGCCTGGCTCGTGCTGGTCCGCCCGTCGCCGAATGGGCGCGGACGAACCTAAGTGTCAGGAGACCCCCGACCATCGTCGGCGCCATGGCTCTCGCTCTCGATGAGCATGGGGCGCTCGGGGCTGCTCAGACTAGGTTGCTGCTGAGCGCCAGGTTCCGACGTGGCGGGCGACGCGTTAGCGGGAGGAGAGGTCGTGGCCGGGCCCGGCTCGGCAGGCTGGCTGGCGCTGCACAACACCAACCACAGGTCTGCTAAGGTCGCTTGCCGTGGTTGAATCGCAACGGTAGTTTCCTTTCCATGCTGTGCCGCGGCCGAAGTCTGTTAGTGTTAGCGACTCGTTAACGCGTAGGCGGGGTGTCTCACCGTGTGGCCAGACTCGGCCTCTGGCTCTGCGATTGCCCGTTCCGGTCTCGACTTAACCCGCGCCAGCTCAGGATCTCCGCCGTGAAGGATTAGAGCGTTGGTAGGGGCATGACCATCCGACTCTGCGTCGATCTAGGCTCGCGCCGAGGGCGCGTTACCGGAGCAGGTCTGGTGGCTATAGCCACGGCAGACGAGGCCTGACATGTCTGTTCGGGCAACCGGGTCGGACTCTAAGTAGAAGTCAGGTCGACAGATGAGGATCGCGTGGACCGAGCAACGACTTCCTGGGGCCGGTGATTCTGTCGCTCCCGCGGTTTCGCTCTCGCGTCTGGCGGCAAGACCGGCGTCTAATCCGAAGGCAGGGGGGACACTTGATTCTGGATAGTGGGAGTAAGGCCCCACGGGTTGATGACGCTGCCACTGCCCGGCTCGCGCCTTATGGCGCGATGATAGAAGTACTTGCGCACGACCGTAATCCTTGCAAGGGCGCCGGCGTGGCCACCGATCGATGTGAGGGCAAGGTTCGACCAGGTAGGGTTGTGAGGCGGCTGGTGCAGGGCGACATCTAGACTCCACAGCTCGGGCTCGGGCTGCTCTATCAGGCCGCAGGAGTGCGAGCACACGATTCCCGGTTTATTAGCGGCGATGGTCATTAGGGAGGAGAATGCCCAGTCCCTTAATTCGCCATACCCGACCTCGCTGGCGTCGCGGTCGAAGAAGACCCAGTCCCGTAGGTAGACCTCGCGGAATTCCGGACCAGCGCCGCCGTTTAGATCAAAGCGTGTGATTCTCTTGACTTCGACGATCTCCGGGTGTAACTTCTGGATATCGGCAGGTGTGTAACCGACAAGTCCCCTGAAGCTGTACTGGAGGCAGCATGGCCAGCATAGCCGCACTCCCAATCTCCTTGCAGGGGCGTGAGGGGAGCCATGATAAAGGTAAAGCTGAGAGGGTAGCCGGATTGGCAGAGAAATTGCCTCTGCGCGGCGACGAAGGCCTCTAAGCGTTCCTGCCGACACTCTTCCCACGAGTCGAAGACGATGAGCTGGCCTAGGCATCTACCACACACGAATGATCTACAGTGCTGCCCTCGGCCCTCCTCATCATCCGAATATTTGACGAGGTCGACGTAGAACCTCCTTGTAGTTCTAGCGGATGTGTGTACGACACAACGGGATGCCGTAGTTGCACTTTACGACGGGAACCTGCTCTGGGATACTCGTCCCGATGGCGGCGGGCTCCGTCACTGTATCTCGAACGGACCTAAGTTTCGTTTCCTCCACGTAGACCTTGAACACATCGTTCGGGGTACAGACGAACTCTATGAGTCCCCTGTAGATGATGGGGAGAAAAAGATTTCCTGTTGAATTGGTCATTCACTCCTTGAGGTAGAGGCCGTGCACAGAAATGGTGAAGGTCGGAGACCTGGCCCAACCTTTCGGTAGAGCTGGAGTTGCACCCGGGTAGCGGAGTCTTTTCTTGGAACTGGGCAAGTTCGTCGGGTAGTTTCGCGCCGCCATCCCGCCAGCCGACCTTGATATCGGTCGAGGAAAATTCCTTCCTGGGGTGGTACTGGCTTGGTCGCTGTCGATAGAGCTCCTCGATATTACGACCCCCCCGGCCGCCTCTCCTGGGGCGTAAAGCTTGAGGTCGCTTGTAGGCGGACCGAGACACCGTAGCGTTCGTGGCTTTGGTTTCTGCGAAGTCTTCATGAAGAACACAGCTTCGTCCTGCGCGGCGGCCAGGATATCGTTAATCCTTCTGACGGTTTGCCCATGCTGGCTAACACGAGTAGAGGCGCATTGGGAGTTGGACCCCCAGCCGCAGCCGTATGGAGCGTGTGGCTTGATGAGGTCGTCTGGTATGTATTTGGCAAACAAGTGGCGCGATGCCATGGTCTCTAGAGGACCGGTTAGTCGTGGACGAGTCAAAACGGCTGGGGGGAAGCACTTGAAGGAGAAACGCGTGAGGGAGGCTTTTCGATCGTTCTGATAGCTCTCCGCCGACCCGAGACAAGGAAGGAGAAGATATGCCGAATTTAATCAATAATTAACGTTAGGGCTGACCGCGCTGATGTGTGCGGTAAGGTGTTAGGCGGCGGAACGGGGACCATCGGGGAGATGTCCCGCGAAGCCTCGAGACGAGAGATGGATAGATGTGAGAAGTTGATCGCGCTGTTGCATGGCACGAGCTCAATCACCCACCACGCCATCCCACCGCCGCTGCCACTCATCCTTGTTGCTCAGCACGAAGAGACCTCTCGCTGAAACGATGTGCGCAACGGGCAACAAACTCTGGTCAGAGAGGGCAGTGGGTGATCCAGCTACCAAAGCCTCACTCGCGCGCGCGACATGACCGAGTCTCTTCTCGGTGAGTCGGCATGATAATGCTCGCGCGGGCAATCACACACAGCGCCGATCCTGCACCGCGCCCCAACGGATGCGGCCGAACACGAGCGGTTAGATGTACATCCGAGACGTAGCCATAGCCGTCTCCTTGCTAGTACCTTTTCATCGAGATGCATACTCGCACCGAAAAGAAGGCTCCGGCGTACGTCAAAGTCCTGCGCCGGTACTCGAATCCGGATTTGAATGGCACAAAACCAAACATGACTCGCCGAATATCATTGGAGTGCCTTGTTCGATGGCAGCAGACGTGCCGCGGGAGCCGTAGGAGGATGTACGACGTGATCATTTACCTTAGGTATACATCCTCCGCAGAGAAGATCAGATTGAACCAAGAGCGGATCGGCGGCAAGTCTAAGGCAACGGGGATGATACGTAAGCTCTTCTTATAGTTCCCGTCTTAGCCAGAAGGAAACAATAACGAGGAAAGATTGTGGCGACCAACTACTGCTTGCGTCGAGAGCCGTGCGTTGCGTCGATGGGCTTGTCGGGGAGTCGACAGGTATCTTAGGCACCAAACATCAAGCGCCTAAGGGTCAGACCAGCGCCGGCTCACGCGAGATCTTTGCGGCGGCTAGACGATGCTCAGCGGCAGATAAGTTTCTATGCCGCGGTCGCGGCGGGGAAGAACAGCCGTAGCATGGGGTTGCTCCCCCGAGCCGGGAGTCTGCCGATCCCGAAACACGCCCTGGCCGCGAGACTCGTCGTGCAAACGGTGCACGTGGTTTCTCTTCCCGGCCAGACCAAAGGCAACATCCGACTCGGGTGTTATGTCGAATGAGGCGGACGAGAGTCGAGAGCGAGCCTTACCGATTCATTCTGAAATTCCCGTTGACTATACCATTTAACGCCATTCCCCAAGGGCTCTGTCGCGGTGACGGCTAAGATCGGCAACTGCCTCGCCGCGAGTCGAGGTGATGAGGTTGCCCGCTGCCTACTTGAGTAGGTAACGTAGTCTATAACTTAATCACTGCTGACTTAGCACACCGAGCGCGAGGCTCAACCTAGCGAATCTTCGATCGTCACACGCGGCCAGGAACATGATTATACCCAGAGAATGGCTTTCGCTTGGTTCTAGGCTTGCCAAGGTACCGCCGGCGGAGGTAACATTCCGGTGCGCTCCTCCCCGGCTGCGCGCTCGTACTCGCGCATCACACTGGCAAGAACCAACCTACCTAGGTACCTTAGGTAAGTTACCAACCAAATTCCGGTTCAGCTACATTTCCGCTCCCTAGCCGTGCGGCATGAATACCTAAGGTAGGTAAGCAAACGTTCCGATGCAGCAGCCGGTCGCACCAGCCATCTGCCAACCAGAGCCTCAATTCTCATGCACATCACTACAGACGAGCTTAGACTCGGTCGCATTTACGTTATTCCGAGCTAATTGACCAACCGGGCAGCCTACGCCCCGCAGTTACTCACGCAAAGTCACACCTGGCACACCACCTCACCCGCCGTGAGCGACTCGTTCACTGGAAGCCATCCATCAACTCACTTCAACCATCACAGATCTGTTCTGGCAGAAGAAGCCAACGCCAGACCCTTCCTTCGCACTACCTGCTAATGCGACAGCTCTTGGTTCCGCCGCTCGTCTTCGCACCCTCTCACCCGAAACCATCACCCGCAATCGTTGCTCTTTGAGGTTACGCCGCAGTGCCTCGAACGTGAGGTTGCACGAGACGCGTACCCACCTCTTGCCTTTAGCGACAAAGGTAGCAGTCAGCTCGCGCGTAGGGAGAGATAAGGAAGCTGACGACGCACGTAGGGAGTTGCAGGCTCAGAGATCGACCTACGCGATGACCATGGACACGGATGGATCATTTCACACTCTATCCGATTGTCAGGCTAAAGCCGAAGCGCTGGCAGATCTGCTAGACAACCTGTGGGAAAAAGAGCAGGCAGGGTGCTTGACGGACGAGGATAGGCGCGAGGCAACGGGCCAGCTGCGGACGTTGTCTCGGACGCTCACGGAAGCCTAGGGGCCACCCGAGGAGCTGATCGATGACGACAATGACGCTAAGCGTAGCTCGCGCACGAGGGCGACGTGCGAGTCCTCGTCCTGCTGGCAGGGTCCCTCGCCGCCGGTTGAGGAGAAGACCGTGCCAGGAAGGACCGAGGACGGCGACCAAGGACTGACCTTCGACACGAAATATCCTCAGCTGGTGCTGTTGGACGTGGCGTCGCTAAAGGTCGGCGTCCATCAAGTCTGCGCTATTTCGAAGGCACTGCACGATGACCCCGTCCGCCAACTCCTTAGCAGCGGCAACAACCAAGTCGGATGGGAGGCCAAGGTGCAAACATGGGGCTTGATGCTACGAAGGATGAAGGATACCAGCCTGCTAGGAAAGTTTAAGATGAGGGTGTTGGAGATCCGCCTGTCAGAGGTGGTGAAGGCCAACATGCCAGAAGGGTACCAGCGTAACCCGAAGCTCGCGGCCGAGCTTGCGAAGCGGTGCGGCTGGAACCGAGCGAAGCTCTTCTTCCACATTAGCATGGGAAAGAAGACTTTCGCGCTCTGCGGGGGCCACATCGGCCTGGCGGCCATGCTGCCGCTCAAGATGCGCTGTGCTATCAACGAGATGAAGGTCGAGGAGGCGGAGAGGATCGGCAAGGCCGTCCGACAAAAATCGCCGAACGCCCACAAGTTCTGCCGGTTGGGCAAGCGAGCGATTGGATGGGCAATGCAAGAGTCTGTGGAGGTGGATGGGGAGGTAGGGGAACTCATTGATATGGCCGTGAAAGACCCCGAGGTTATGGCCAGTGAGTGTGTGGCCTACGCAGAAGGGTGCGACTGTAAGCTTACACACGACACGATGTAGATTGCTGAAACCTGGTCGCCATGTGCGACTAGGCGCAGATGTCAGCATCGGCGAAATATATACCCGCTCTACCTGGCCGGCGCCTGAGCTCGTAGCTGGCACAATGTATGACTTGATGAAGCGGCCGTGGATAGGTACATGAGAAGAGGCATCGATGTGCCTGGTCTGGCGAGAGGCGCGATGGGCGAACCGAGTGCCCGGTCTTCGTCCGATCTCGCGCCCGTGGCTAGACGAGAAATATCTCCGTAGCTACACTTTTCGCTCTCGATGGCTTGGACCACCCCTGCCCACCCTCTCGGCGACGGAGATCAATTACGCGTGCACCATGCTCAACTCGCTCAATTCATTTTTTTGGGCTACTTCTCGCAGCCGGGGGGCACGTTACGATATGCGCCATCTGATACGGTCCATGGCCTCATCCTCGTTTCCACATCCCCGAGGCAAACCCTCCCTCCTACCCAGCCATAAGACTCATCTCTCGAGGACCCGCAAGTCCACTTCATTCGTTCGTACCCTCTGTAGAACCGAGTGGTTCGTCCCTCGTACCCAGCAAAGTACATCTTCGACCTCCCATAACGTAGCGGAAGGGCTCTCTCCTGGAACCTCGCACCCGCAGACCAAACCTTTCATCTTGTCCAAGCCAACTCCGACGGCTACCAACGACATGGCGGAGCACGGAGCGAGGTCGAGCACATAGAATGTTGTATATTCATAGCGCCTCAACGGTAAATGAGCTCAAAGCCTCCATGCAGACTCGCGAACATCCAATTCAGCCGAGAGGAGACCTGCGAGCGCGTGCTTAACCATCGACATAAAACGAGAAGCCGTCAACTCGGCCTCGCTGCGCCTTGCACCAAACGGGGGCGAGCAATGACTGACCGTACGGAGCAGGAACACGCCAGAGGCTCGTGGAAGCTACCATCGCCATCTCGAACCAAGCTCATCACGTCCAACCAAGCACACCGCAAGAGAACAGACACGCTTGGAGGGAGCACGAGCAGTGATAAATGGCATTTTACGAGGGATGTGACGTCGCAAGCCAGCATGAGGACGTACGTACTCTTGATTCGATACTGTACGATGGATGCAGAGAGGTCCCATGCAGGGACTCGCCAGCACCCACAACTGCAACACCCACAACTACAACACCCACAACTGCAAGGAATGGGCGACTCATATCAGGGACGAGAGAATGAGGACTTATACGAACTGGTGGACGCAGTGGCCGGAAGTCCGGAAGTCACTCGCTCGGTCGGCTTGATGGAGGAGGACCTCAAGAGATCGAACCCGTGCATCAGATTCTCGGGCGGCGCAACGGTGCTTCGGTTCAATGACTCTTTTTCTTGGAAGAGCACCATGCATGGAATTGGCCACGAGCTCGCATCGAACAAAAATTCTCAACGACCCGGGCGTTACGCAGTCGTCACGATATGCACGGCGGAGGAGGCAGAGATGTCTTGAGGGCGTCGAGTGGATCGACTACGTTGAGGCTAATCTCTCTACTCCCGCCGCTGCCGGCGCTCGTCACGAAGCCGAGGACAAATACAAAGCCGAAGCCGACGACGAAAACAACGAACAGGCTGGGGGGGATAGTGACCGCCGAGCGGAATTGGAGTTGCTGCTGGATTAGCCACGTCTCGCCAGGAGGAGTACGATGACCCCGATGGCGTGGTGTGGACGAGTTGGCCGCCAGGCTCGCCGACCTTATGGGAAGAGGAGGGGCCCTCGCCGACGACGTGGCGATGTGGGAACAGGCATGCGACTTCTTCCGGCACGACAAGCGCAACATCGAAGAGGGCACGCTCCTCGTCGGTATGAAGCGCAGGTCCAAGAACTACCAGATGGTAGACTGCTTCAAGATGCTCAGCTCCTGCTTGTCGGCCAAGGTCAACGGCACGTTCAACGCCAGCAAGCCCGGGATGGGCAAGTGGCCCTGGCTCGGATGAACCGCGACCACTACATCGCCAACAAGGAATTGCACCAGCCAACGCTCGGAAAGAGTGGCGACTGCGCCCTGGACCACCCGTTTGGCATACGTTGCTGCTGCGTCGGCAGCTTCACGCGGCAGCTCTGCGAGAGGACGGAGCGAGGACCCAGCCTGGTCGTCGTCCTGGCGAGCCTCCGCGGCCAGTGGCGCGACGCGTGGGCCGAAACGCTGGCGCCGACGGTGACGCTGAGGGACGGCTCGGTTACTTAGCAGATGCCGCTGCTGCTGTAATCTTGGGTCGAGGGCCAGACTCTCTATATCGCCAAGACGCTCGGCGACTTCGGCACCATCGAAAGGCGTAACCTCATGGCGGCGTGTGAGGTGACTGGCAAGCTACCAGCGGCCAGCACCAAGGCGATGAAGGGCAGCGAATACGAGTAGGACTCAACCGAGATACGTCGGCTATTTAAAGAAGATACCTTCTCCTACACTCCACATAATGAAAGTTTCACGTCAATCGGCAAGCAGTGCAAGGTCGGTCGAGAGCGGCTCGTATTGCTATGTAGCTTGTCGTGCATATCGCAAAAAACCTTCCGCCGCATGTTCACATACACTATTAACGTCGAACAGAAAGACAGAGTAAGTGAGAGGACGGTGCGTCTGGCGCGATAGATTCGACCGGCGACAGTCTTCTACGATGAATGGCCAGAGGCCAAGGGGCCGGGCATGGCAATCATATCTGAGCTGCGGGAGCTGTGCCGCGTAGCATCCAACGAGGGAATCAAGCCCCTGGTCTCCCTCCTGGCGGGCGTCCCGATGCCGCGGGGACCGAAGGACCTGCAGGGGGTGCTGCCGCTGGTACTCAGAGGGGACGCCGACGCAACGGCGGCGAGTCACATCAAGCAGCTCAGCGCCGCGTACCAGAACGCCCGGAAGGATGACCGCCAGCAAGAGGACCGCGACAAGTGGGACCGGGTAACGGATAAGCTCCTCGGTGAATGTATGTTCCCGAGGTGGTGTGGGATGCAATTCTTGAACGGCATCGTCCACGACCCACGACCTAAGATCACACGGTGGCGACGCGCTTTTCCCAAGACGGAAGATAAGCACAGGGCCAAGCTTCACGAGCTACGAGAAGATCTAAGACTGAAGATTGAAGCTTTGAAGGAGAAGCAGAAGAAGGCACCCTCAGTCGCTACCACCGACGATACTCTAAACAAGGTCGAGAAAACGTCGGAGTGGCGGGCCGCCATGATCAGCGCCGTGATTCCAGGCGCAGTCATTGTCCTCGAGAAGATCGGGAAGGCCGCGCTCCTCGATGACGACGACGAAGAAGAGGACGAAGCCTCGCTATACGCGAGTACACGGACGAGTCGACCGCGAAGGGACATTAAAAACTTAGGCAAGCAGCCCAAGAAGGGGGGCAACACCAATACGAAGCAGAGGCGGGAGTTAACGCTAAAGATTTCACGCAAAAACATCAACGACGCTGAGTGCGAGAGGCTGAAAGTTCTACAGCGCATCATCTCCGGCGAAGGTGCCGCGAGGCGCCCATCTCGCGCTCACGCTCTACCCCGACGAACGCGACGATTGCGGCTGGCTGGCTGCGCCAGAAGCTTCCGGTGCCGAGGTATAATGCCGTGGAGTTCACTTCTCGCCAACAAAAACAAGGCATGGCTCGGAAGCAATCGGCAGGCTCGAGGAAGAGGACTGGGTAGACGAGCAGTGGCGTATCGTCGGCGCATGAGGATGGGACATCACGGCACTATGTTGAGCTCGCCTGATTGTGGACTAGACTGTCACGCGCGCAAACGATGAGGACCAGTGCACCTGGCTCCGGCTCGCGGGGCGCGAGTTGGCGGACCGTGAATTCGCTTCTGAACAGAAAACAAGTCTCCCCAATACAGGCACACATTGTTCTTCTTTCTCACCTTTTGCACAACTACGTTTAACGGTGACCACGTCTACACGCAACAACGCCATAGCACAGCCACGAAACGACAAAACCTTTTGACACTCTAAAGTGTCCGCTGAGATGGAAAAGAGGAAAGCGACAAGCGATGAAACCGACATCGCGAGCGATGCACAAAATAAAAAGCAAAGAACGACCATAGGAACACGGCGCCAGTTGTGTGATGTCCACTTATCACATGTCACGGAAACGGGCGAAGAGGGACAATTAGTATGCCTCTGTACTTTTGTAACAGAGGATGACGTTGAAGAGAATATGACGAGCGTGGAACACTTGCCATAGGAAGCAGTTTCCATCGATCTCCTGCTCCAATATGCTCAGCTGGACGAGCAGAGTATCGAAACAAGCAAGTACCGCGTCAGGTTTCCTGGCTACGATCCTCTCCCGGCCGAAACGAAGCAGCAGTGGCATAACATTTTCTCGACAATGGCAAAGCAGGCAGCACCAGCAGGAGGGGAGGGCCAAACGAAGATTCTGTTCGGCCCGCAGGTAGGCTTGGAGAAACTGCTGGTGGAGGAGCTGAGAGGTAAGCCAGGATGGCCATGAACCCGACCTGACGGGCCGCACAGGCAGGAGCCGTAGGTGACAAACTGCTCGCAGTGCAACCCGCGGACTACGACACGCAGATGGAGGCAAGCGAGGACGCGGCCGCGAAGAAGAGTGAGATCCTTCGTAGGTGGGCACTCGCTATATCAAGAACAAGCATGGCTGACGTTCCGTACATGTAGCCGGAGGACTTGGCCCCGTGCAGCAAGGACTCCCGCAGGGCGATGCCGAGGAAGAGTCCACCATGGTCGAAGCCGAGGGCGATGCGGAGGAAGACGTCACCATGGGCGAAGGTGAGAGGATTCTCGGCTGAGGAGCAGAGGGCGGAGTGTGCCGAGTGGTGCATTGCGTAGATGAGTGGGAAACACCGATGACGATTTGCTGACTGCCCTGCAGCCTCGACACTAGGGTATGGCAAGCCAGCGGACGAGGGCCACGAAGAGGAGGAGGGGCACGACGACGATGACGACGACGACGACGACGACGCAACAAGCACGGACTGGTCCGATGCGAAAGGGTGGTTCAAGGTACAACTACCCGAGGAAGGGCGGAACTGGCGTCTACCCCAGCCCGGACCTGAGCTGCCGCCCAAAAGGGCGGTTAAAGTTTTCCGGGCGCTGCGACAATGGGTGCGAGAGGCGCAACCCCCCTCAAACCTTGGCACGAGGGACAAGCTCTTCCTCGTGGACGTGGTGGCCCGCTGCTGGGCGATATACGACGAATGCCTCTACAACGACCACCTCGCCCAGACGCGGGAGGCCGTGGAGGAACGATACGGCCTGGAATGCGCGTGTGAGAGAAAAAGCATGACGAAGGAGATACACGAAGCATTACACAGGGGACCATGCGTACTCCTGGCCCGGGACGCTAAATCTGCCAAGACCTGGGTCCAGACAATCCAGAAGACGCTGGCACCCGATGCCTGGTGGTTAGCCGTGTTCAACGAGCATGAGCTCAAACCCATAGGGCGCGACGTATCGGCGCAAGTCTGGGCCAGGGCCGCCGGGCCACGCCTTTCAGTCAACCCCACATCACAGAGCTTGCCCCCGACGGTATCACTACACCAATTCCAGCAGCTTGTGCGGTCAGCGCCCTACAAGACTCGCTCAGCTGAATACCCACTTGAGAAAATGATTCTCATTCTCGTTGCCGAGGGTCTAGATATCAAGGCGTTCGACGAGACATTCTCTACCAAGATCCGTGTCAAGATCCGTGCCGAAGGGGCACAGCCGTTGAGTCACGACGTCGATGTAAAGCGCTTCCTCATGGCATCACTTGTCTGCCTCACGTACGATTGCCCAAAGCCTAGCGTGGAGATGGAAGTTATAGAGGATGTGTGTCGAGCGGGAATAGGAGGCAAACAGGGAGGAATGATTCTGTACGACGCTGGAGGAGTGTGACGAGTCGACATGGGTACATGTTTGAAGGCTTGCTATAAAATATCAATGAAATTTTCATGGCTATCTAGACAGCGGTCTGAAAACGTGATCTAAGACATCTAAACGTAGGAGTCTCACTCGCCTCACCGTGGTAAGGTATATATGGACGGCGCGGCAACGATGACAGAGACGACGAGGCACTTGAGCGGAATACGCAGCTCTCTAGGAGTCTCCTTCTCTAGGAGGGCCGCAAAAATTTCAGAGAAGAAAGTCAGTTACATACCTAGGTATGTAGGCACAGATACCCAACGTGTGGCCTCAGGCAATAATGCAATCGCGCCTCGTGATTCACGCACAACACAACACCTTGAACGCGAAGCCGCACCACGGACCTCCTACACCCCCGCGTCAACATACCTCAAAAGCGAGGCCGGCCAGGTGACTGCCACCAACAGTCCACTCCAGCGTCTGCGTTAGCAGCCTTGATTGCTTCAAGCATCGTGGTTTCACATCACGTCTTCGTCAGGTTCGTGGACCGGCGAGAGGAGCTGGGATGTGAGGCAAAGGTGCGCAGGAGGCTTACCAAGAGCAGCAACTCGCCATGTCGCAGTTTGTTAGCATACAAGAGACGCTGAATGCCGAACTCGACAGGATCACGCGACGACTGGATGATTTCGGGATAGAAGAAAGGGGGACACTGACCAACGATGGAGAAACGGATGCCACCTTCCATATGCGCCGCGCAGGACTTGAGCTACGAGCCATCATCCAGGAGCGAAGAATGATTATGCAGCGGCAGACAGGCAACGCGCCAGGGAGAGGAGCGGACGACACCACGCGGCCAAGCAACGGGAAAGTGGGGGGGAAGGCTGTCGGCTACGCCACCCTCGACGGATCCTATGCGGCGCCCTTGGATCTCGAGACCAAGGTGAAGGCGATGCAGCTAGGCATTCCAGGAGTGGCACCGGTACAGACCAGCGACTGCCAGCTGGGGCTTGAAGCAAAGACGGGAAGCACTCCTAAAGATACGCATGGCACGGGTACAGAGCTCACGTCGCAGCCGGAGTCCATGGAGCTAGACGAGGAGACAGAGACGCCAGCGGGCGCGGGCGACAGCCAGCGAGCGACCCCAGAAGACACCAACGTCGTCATTGAAAAGATGGACACGGATGAAGGTGTTCCGAGAAAGGAGACTCAGGCCATCGCTCGCTCGATAGATAAAGACCCGTCGAGGCTCGACGTTGGCCGAACGAAGCACAAGCCGCGTTGGCGAGAACAGACAACCTCCGCGGCGAAGAAAAGGAACAACAATAAGAAGATCGCGCTAGATGCTGACCGGTCGGGGGATGAAGATGATCCCGATAAAGGCAGCACCCAGGCCGACGACAAAGTTCACCCGCGGCTGAACGAGCTGGCCAAGACGCTCGCCCGTAAGGGTATAGAGCAGATAGAGGAAATCATCAACGCAGTCAAGTTAACCCCGGTGGCAGAGCTCGCCATTGAAGCGGCCGCCGCGAACGACGACGACGCCAAGGACTGGAAGGGCCGCGTGGCGGCCTGCGCCAGGGGGATCGACGGCCTAGAGAAGCGGTCGCTACTTAACAAGTTACGCATAACCGTTTTGCTGGTTAGCATACACAAAGAGATCAAGTCTCGACGGCGCAACTCCATCCAAAACAACCCCGAAGACGTTCTCGCGTGTGCTCAGCATTGCGGGATAAGCGAAAACAAGATGCGGGATTATATTACTAGGGGCCATCGCATCCACAACCTGTGCGGCGGACACGTGGGCCTGTTGCCCTGGCTTCCACTGCAAAAGCGAGCGCAGACGGACGAAAAGTTGAGGGACATAATGAGCATGACTATAACTGATGCGAAGAGCTTTGGCGAGTTCCTTGCCGACAAGGATCGCACGAAACTAGCATGCGGCATTGGGATATTGGTGCTACGCGCCACACAGACTGGGGATACGAGAGAGGTGGACGAGATCTTGACGACGCGTCGGGATAAGTCAATCACGTGGTGGGAGCTCTCGGACGACGCGTTGGCGAGTGTGGTACAGTTTAAGTGCGATTGTCCAGGCAAGTAGTGTGCTCTGCATCGACAGGCGTGGAGATATGGGGCAGCGACGGCAGGGGGTAGGCGTGCTTGGCCATGAGGACTTCGGGAGAAGGCGACCTTTGGCGCATCGGCCGGTAGGACGATTTGTGCTTCGCTATCAATGTTCCGATGTACCATAGGCCGGCCGCGCGCAGCGGCAAGCAAGAGCAATCGAAGCCGTGTTGCGACTCCCTCCCGGGCGACGACGTCAAGAGTCGAAGTGGCCTCGGCCGTGCTACCCTCGCGAGCTTACGCTGAAAAGGCCACCGGTTTGATCCTCTAACAGTAGTGTTCCAACTCCACGGCGAGAGAAGAATCCGTCCATATAGGGAAAACCGGCCAGCTGCGTACAGGCGTGCTGACCGGTTCAACACTTCGAGGCGATTGATGTAATCGACACTGAGGAAGCAGGTGCGAGGAACGTCTTTCCACAACACTTCGAACCTACCAACCTAAATATGTCCTCAGCCACATAAGGAAACCGGCCCTCTGAAAACATTAATACCGGCGAGGGTAGAGCCATCCTGGTAAAATCGTTCAAGCCGAACGAGCATCGAGCCACTCATCGAACCCTGACTACCGAAATGCCAACGGAATACCAGCTACACGGAGCGCTCTCCGCCACTTCCCCTGGCGACATTGACGAGGCCGTAGCTGCACACCTGCGGCAGACGGAGCGTGCTGCTTCTTAACGGCCGCACATTTACACTTGCTCTGTTCATCCACGGGGCGCCCTTCCCGTACACCGGCCAACACTAGCACTTCAGTATCGTGCGAGGCCCGAACCACCGACGATGGCCAATGATGCATATCGGTGAGTGGCATGCCATTCCCTGCGGCCACCACATCTCTAGACCCTCGGGGCCAACGGAGGAGGCTTACGATCCTAGTCGATGTCGCCGACCAAGGCCTGGCCGAGATCGAGAACAGAGTGCGCACGACCCTGACCACTCTGGCCGGCTTGATGGCCGAGGTGGGTTGGGACAAGTGGCGGGAAGCGCCTGGACCGTCGCGGGAAAGCCTCTTCACGCGCAGCCAGCTTCGACGAGCGACGCGAGACATGATGGATGCTCTACATGCCACCAAGGCAGATCTATCTAAGGAGGGCTGGCACCTGACCGAGGCGGAAGAAGCCCGTCGATGCCACGACCCTGAGGAGCGACACCTAGGCTCCAAAAATGTGGGCGAGGCCGCAGTGAGGAGATCTCTACGCCCGAGGAGAGGTCCGGTGAGTATGCCGGGGTGTGCGAGAGCGCCAAGAGGCGGAGGAGACCGGCAGCACGCTGGCTAGGCGCCCATCAAGGACGCCGGGGATGATGGAATAGGCCACGCCGCACGCGGGAACAATCACAGCGGCGAGGATGAGGACGAGTACGATGATGACGTGGTAACAGGACCCGAGCCGTCATCAACGCAGAGAAGGCCTGAGGACGGCGACGACCGGGGCGGGCGCGCGAAAGGGTTGCTTAGGGCCGTCGACAATCCCATCGTGGTGGCGAGGTCGCCGACGGCGCTGACAGTGTTAGACGCTGCGAGCCTCCTTGGTTTTGAGGTATATGAGAAGCCCATTGCCGCTGAGCCCGGCCAGAGAACTTCTCGAGGCCGCTGCCGCAGCAGCGCTCGGCGAGTCGTCGATCCGACAAGAAGATCAACCGGACAGCTGGATGGCGAGAGTTGGGTGGTACACCACACAGATGCAGAGGCTCAAGAAAAGCACAATGCTCGACAGGATCAATCTACGTCGATGCGAAGTGAGGCTTTTCATGGAGATGGAGGCGCAGCAGCCGGGAGGCACGGTGCATAAGAGCAACGCAATCGTCACAGCGTCTAGTCGTCGCGGGTAGACGCCGAGGAAACTCAAGGATCACATTGGCAAGGGCAAGATGGACAGGCTCTGTGCAGGCCATGAGGGTCTTCTGTGAGCTCTGCCGTTGAGGAGCAGGGGTTTGAGGCCAGGAATAGATCCGAGCTGTTGAAACTTACGATTGTGTCGTGCGATGCCGTAGCAGCGTGCATCGACAACGAGTGGGCCGCTTTCACGTGTCTACTTGGGCAGGATGTTTTCAGGGCATTGGATCGGCGAGGGAATGACCCATTGCCTGTAGAACTTCAGACCATGCGACAGTACAGCCATGACTACGCTTATAAGGGGAGTGATAAGGCTGAACGATTACTTGAGCGTTGAAGGGAAAGTCGTGTGACTGAGCGCAAAGCTTCATGCCAGCTCGGTGGAGTATTTTGGGTTGAGTGTGGACTCCATGGTCCGAGATGATTCATTGCTAGATGGTGTTGTAATACATCAGCAGTCCTCGGGTAGGTTTCTGTTACGCATGCCTCGGTAGTAAACGACCAGTCTGCCCACGGCTGGCCGGTGTACAGATGCAACCTCACGCTCTCCATACTACGCTCGCACTCTCTTCATAACAGCTCCAGTTCCTCAAAAAGGGAGACGCCAGCCCTCACCATGTTGACCCGAAACATCTTCATACAGCAAGGCAAAGGGAAGCGTGGCCTCTTGTTGGCATCATCATCAATCACTGTCTATGAATAAGCCGTCAACTTGCCCCAGTAACTTCGCCAACTCGCTAGTCAGGTATGTCGGCCGTCTCCCTGGCGCGCGAGGACTGCAAATTCAAATTCAATCAAACAAAAAGATAAAAAACAAAGCTGAGCATTGCCCTATCGAGACTCCCGGAGAACCAGTCTGCAAGAAGAAACGCGAGCGGCGAAAGCATTGATCGCCAGGAGGTGGGCCTCCTCATCCCAACCCCTTTCCAACAAAGCCAAGCTAAGTCCCGTCGAGGATTGCCACCCTGAAAGGCACGCAGTCAAGCACGCGCGTTCCCCTCTATGAAACACAGCACTGACACTCCAGCCACGTCGTAGCCCCTACTCAAAGACGGCCCAGGAACCAGAGCCGGCGCTCAGCATTACTAGCACGACAGGGCCTACTATGGCACGTCGGCCTCTTCAGGAATTCAACATCGAAGTATTCACCAAGTTTAACGAGATAGGCGCGCGGGGCGAATGGCGTAACGTGACCAAGGCGATGCCCACGCAAGCACACGCACATCTCTCGCCGCCTCGTCGGAAAAAAGTCGTCTTCGTTATTGCTCCCAGGGAGCTTCTGCGATTGTTACATGTAGTTCGAAGAGAATGTCGAGATCATATGGTAGCGAGTGTCGAAGGCATCATGCGCCTCGAAGAAGTGGTAGGGAAACCAATGTCCTCATAGTCAGACTAACAAGCAAGCAAGCAACTAGATAACATGATGCACGTCCGCTGTGCATGAAAGGCGATGTCCAACTCTCTGATCATCCGTGTTCCTTCCGTCCTTTTATGTGCTTTGACTTCTAGAGTCATCGGTATCCCTCCCGTTTTTCCTTGGCTCTCCATGTCTAACCTGGGGTTTGCACCATCACCCCAAGAAAGGACCGTAATCGTCACAGCGCTCGCCTCTTTACTTGCTAAGGCCTCTCATCGTAGGGACTCCAATACTTTCTCCTATCAAACACAACCTCACTTCTCGGTCGGCACCCTGGATTCCAATAATCTTCCGGGTCACCAAGCGGCCACATAACCGTCAAGAGCACGTCATCAGTAGGGCATAGCTGTGGCCTTTTCCAGATCGTCCAGGCGAGTTCCTCCTGTAGGTTGCGTAGGATCCTTCGGCTGGCTTTAACGGCGTCGTCCAGATTATGTTCGCTGCTATCAGCAGACGAGTATTCTTGAAGAAGACCTCGGATTGTAAAAAGCTTCGTGCAGATTCCAGACATAACCGTCTCAATTGCTGTATGAATGAGCTCATCCTCGAGGCTCCAGATAGCTTGATCCAAATATGTAGGCAGGAGGTAGTGCTTCTTACACACTTCGACTGCCTCTGCGGTTCGGTTCCTCTCCTGCCCCCCGCTGTCAATAGTATCTCCCGGTAATGGTGGCGCGTCGAAGTACGTGAGAGAGGTAACCGCCACTTCCCTGATAAACTTAGATGATGATAGTTCTGGCGAGGCCATCACGCTAAAACGGGTAGCGAAGCGCGTCACTATCATGTCCACAACGGCCTGCCAGTTTACTGTAAATCTCCTAGGCTTGGTGAAAACGTCTCGAATATGTGACTTAATGTCCATAAGATCGTCTAAGCTGGCGGCGGCGATTCGGGGGAGGTCGGGCCGCCTCGGGTCTATATTGGAGGTGTTGACGGGAAAGAAGTAGGCAGAGACCATAGACGAAAAGTCTATTCTAAGCCTATCCCCTCCGAGGTCGTCATAGCGCTCAGTCGCCGCCCTCGCCCACTGGTAGACGTTCATTAACTCATCGAGGTCGTTACCGCCACGGACGACGGTACGCTTAACGGTCATAAGGTCGACACCAACGCTAAAGTCGCAGTAGACCACCTCGAATCCCATCTCCATACGCACGAAGCCGTCGTAACCCCACTCTTTTATCAACTCGCAGATACTATCGGCACGCTTCATTTCGTCCATGAAGTGCTCCCAGACCGGGGGGGTCTTGGTCCCACGCAAGATAAGGTCCTGCGAGTCAAGCGTACCGATGTAGGTCTTGCCGGCACTCATCCCGTCGACGTAGAGCAGGTTGAGGTCGCGATTCGCTCTATATGTATGGAAGTAGCCTCGAATAATGTCGTGGGGGGTTGCTTGACCTATCGGCTTCTGTGCTGGATGCATCGCGGTATCTTGGCTTGGCTCCCCACCGCGAAGCCACCTAGACTGCGCAAAGGCTTCTGCGTGCTCGACTTCGAAAGCCAGCCATTCGAATCCCGGGGGCGGCCTGTCCGATGGGTTTCCGTGGTATAGCAAGCTGCCTTTAGGCATCACGGCGGGGAAAAAGGATAAACCATTGTGATTGAGAGTCGACCCCCATTGTCTGCCGGCAGAGTGGATGGCGTTGAAGATTTTATGAGCGTTATTTCTGGCGCTTTCGTGATCGGGTTGCATAGGCGTCCTCAACGCATCAGCCCAGAGCTGGGAGAATGGCGCGCCGAGGATGACGCAAATCGCGGTAGCGAGCTTGGCGGAGCGCATTATAATTGTCGTTCAGATTAGCGAACGCCGAGTCTGAGCAAGGTGACGGAAAAGGATGTAACCGTTGCTGCCTCGAAGGGTAAGCAGGCGTTTTTCATGTCATCTGAGCCCGTTCCGACGCGCGTCCCTAGTCGGAAGCCGAGCTTTAGCGAAGGGCTTTCGAATGAGGCAGGCCAAAGACCCAGGATCCCATTTGCGAGCGCCTAGGCGTGCGTAAAAGCTGCACGGCTAGGCGTGCGCATTATGTCATCCCATGCGGCTGCCGCTGAAAACCACTGTAACGTCGCTAGCTCCAGCGGACCTACTCCGTACAACAGTACTGAAAACCACTACGAGTACGGGCAAGCACCTGTGACGGCTGACCTCCACTACTATAGGGAATACACTTCGCCGTAATTTCTACCTAAGGACCTGGTTAACTAGGTAGCTTATATACGCATTGCCGTAATAGCACGCTTGTAGACTAGATATATATATATTCTTATCAATTAAAAATACGTATTATATTAGAATATAGGTACTCGGTAGTACCCGTTAGTATACGTAATACCGAGTACGGCGAGCTTGTTAGCTGACATACTCGTACGCTTCTGCTAGGTACCTAGGTACCTTGCTGCCTTGTCCTCTGGATTTTGTTGGCCTTTGTGCCCTGCTGGCTCCAGGGCCAGAGGCGTGGTGCACTCCGTGCAGTGGTTTTTAGTTGCCATTTTCAGTGGTCTTCAGCGGCAGCCGCATGGGATGACATAATGCGCACGCCTAGCCGTGCAGCTTTTACGCACGCCTAGGCGCGCGCAAATGGGGCCCCCCAAAGACCCCTGCTGCTGACACCACCCTGCGCTCAGCCTAACCCGGCCCAGATTAACTTGTCATTGCTCCCTCTAGTATGAAGTACGGAGCAAAGCTACCTAAGCTAAGCCCCTCGCACACCGATCGGGTCCCTCACCACTGCCACGCAGGGCAACGGGCGCGGCCGGATGATCAGGGGGCATGTCCGCAAAGAGACCGACCAATGCGATCACTCCGCGTTAGATCATAGATCATGGATCACGTGCATCACAATGATCCATGGAGTGCAGTGATCCAACGGTCACCACGATCAATGGAAACCAGGATCCAAGTCGTTAAACGGACCACAGGATCAAGTATATAGCCTTTCCTTCTGTAGCTATTTCTGTTTAGCTTCGAGCTTTTTCTTTCGGCCGACTTCGGCTTCGTATGCCTCAAGATTTTGTTGTCATACTTTTTTGTCTTTGTCTCGGGCTTTTTTGGTTCGTGGTTCGCTGGTGCTTTGCGGACTGAGGATTCGTCGTCCTACCATTGCAACCGTCTTGGTTCCTCTTGGTGCCTTGGAGCCATGCCCCACCTTCCATGTTTATCTGAAAGGTGCGTGCAAAAGCTATCGTCGTAGCAGGCGGTCCAACTGAGACCTTCATGTGGTACTGCTTCCTTGTTAGCAGCGTTGAATCGTCTCTTACCCTTCAGGTGCTGGTTTCTATTTGGACTTCTTGGGTTGACGGCAGTCTCGAGATAAAAGCCCATTTTTTCCCGCAATTGAAGCATTTCATCTTGCTTTTGACCTGCCGTTCCTTTTGTACTGCGTCAAGTTCCACCAGTCCTGGGTCAGTTGTGTGCGCATAAGCGATTGGCACATTGCGTTGTGGCCTCCCGGGTTTGGGTGCGTAATTGCGTCTTCCGTTCGAAGAGGTTCAAGTTTTTGCCTTCTTCATCATGTGTTGCTGGTACTCGCAGTCTTCGATTCGAACCGTCTTTGCAGTGTAGTTGGCCAGTTCGTCGGGTACGTCTTCTTTGTATACTTCGCCTTTGATTTCTTCCTTAAGTCGTGCAAAGGCGGACATGAGAGCTTTGTCGTTCCATTTCATGCTTGAGGCGAGTTGTCTGAAGCGTGCGGCATGCTCGGGTGCCGAGCATTTCTGTCGCAAGTTGTGGAGCGCCTGGGCGACGCTCATTTTCGTCCACTGTTCCAAATACTTTTCTGAGTGCCTCTTTCGAATCTGTCTTAATAGGCAAGAATGGGTCGTATTTCGTCTTTCTGGTCGTCGGGTGGATTGTTGAGGAAACCTGAGTGATTGGCTCGAGCTATGCCAAAGCTACGCCTTTGAGGCATCCTCCTGCATGAATTATCTTTTGCGCCGGGTGACTCATCTGAGTCGGAAAGAATCGATGATATGCCCTAAGCAGGGTGAGGAATCCTTGGAAAGGACTTTGATTCCCGTCAAAGGGCCCTGGAATCTTTGGTTTGAAGACTTCGTCGGGATCCTTGAGGCTCGTCCTGGCCATGGCTGGGAATTTTTGTCGAAGTGCCATAAGTTCCATCATGTCCTGTGCGGACATGATCGGTCCGGCTTAGGTTGATCCTTCGTGTGATGCCATCGTGCTGTCAGTACTACTTATTGCTCAGGGTGACGCGGTGAACTTCTGAGCAAGAGCTTGCAATGTGTGACGGTTTGGGTTTCGAAGGGGTAAGCAGTGTGGAATTTATGTTGGCAGAAAGGCCAGGGCGTCTGTCACGGTAGGTGATGGATATATTAATTAGTATGGTCAATCTGTCATAGCCAGGTAGTCAATTCGATCGTGAATGTCAGAAGGTTCCAAGAAGGTATCAATTTGCGTTGCAGGCTGGCTATCCATGGTCAGAGAGGGGATCTAGTTGCGACAGCTCTTACAATAAAGAGCAAAACTTTAGAAGGGAGCATGGACGATATGGACTCCGAAGACGAGAACAAACCGCGCGAATCCCACGAGGAACGATCGCCGGTACCGAGTCTGTTACGAGAAAAAGGGTCAAGAATGTGCAAAGACGAGGAAACGACTCACACCAAGTCGAAACCCCTCGCAGAAGTGCAACAGTCAGCCACCATACGGCACACACCGGCACCAACAGGCAACGACTATTCTATCGCGATCACGGCAGTCGATACCCTTGATGCCATCAACAGTAAATGGCATCCAACAATGGAATACGGGGATGAATTTCGCACAATCCCAGGAAACCAGCTACACTGTCACGTCTTATGTACTGTCACGTCTTATGAATCTCTTGCATCTTTTGGACTGTATGACGCGTTCCGAGGCTAGGATCGACATGACAACTTTCAGATACGATGAAAGGGTTATCCGATTGACCACCTGTACCTCGAGATCGAGATATGCGAAGGGAAGCCAGCCTACCGACACCCCAAGAAGTCTTCATACTCGAGCTCAGTAACCAGGATACACCAATGGAATGCTTACAAAAGAAGAAATCCATCACAGATACAAGCCACAAGCGGCGTGCAAACCCTTCGGGGTTATGCCGTGTGACGAAATCAACTACGAAGACTGCCTGATACCAGCATGCCCTGAGCATATGAGAGAGAAACTCCGGGCATGGCACCTTGCAACACGGCGGAACCAAGAGACACCACACATGAAAGCACAAAATTAAAATCGAACAAGGAACATGCGAAGCACACCTTGTTATAGCCGCCGAAGAACATCAACAAAACGAAGAGTGCTAGATGAAGAATACAAATTTAATGAACGGCAACTAGAGACGCTACGCGACTATGTTGATGGAAGTCTTGAGAAAAGTTACATTAGGCCATCCATATCCGAAGTAGGATACCTAATTATGTTCGTGAGATCCTCACCAAGACCAAGGGACGCCCAGCCGAATTCGTTGGGTACGCCCAGTGCCTGAACGTCATCAACCAGCCACCGGTCCTGATCTTTAATGGGAACTCCGGCCTTACCTTCCGGCAACGAGGCGACCCCATGCTCTTGGTCCAGCTCAATCATACACCGCTTAAAACAAAACTCCGCACTCCGTTTTTTCGCTTTTTTTTATCACCCGACGAATACGGGCAAGCCGCAGGGCCTCGGACACTTTAGCCTGGAGCTGTTCGAGTTGCTCTCCCGCAGCCTCGTCCTTAGCATCCAGTTCTTCTGATGCTCCAGCAGACGCGACACGAGAAGGAATGAGTCACCCAGTAAGGCAAGCACGGATAGGGAACATCTGAGACGATGCTACCAGAACGCCATCACAATGCGCACGACCACGCTTCACACACTCGCTGCGCTGCACCGGGAAGGATTCCCCAATGTCTGGCAATAAAAATTCTTGCGAAAACAAAATGAACAAGGCATGTCGAGAATCACACCGTCGGATGAATGGAGTACGAGCGACAAAACACTTTGCTGCAGAAACTTCCGCGTTTCGGTCTCTCCAACACGATCTGACATATCGTCAGCAAGACATTCCGCAGGAAGAAAAGGGAACAAGATGCCGCACTGCAAAATGTGGGCGCCAACAGACTATTTATGCGACCTCAAGCGAAGCTAAACAGGCTTTGAGGGCAACGCCGTGGGGTCTAGCAGGCAGCCAACGTGGTCGCGTGCTAATCCCGTTGCCCGCTTCGCCGATGTAACACATCGGCCAGCTGTTCCCAAAATTCCCGCTTTGATCCTCAACGTCAATCTACCCGTGGCTGGCTCCCTCGTGTAGAACGTGGTTTTTTACTAACTTACATCGTGTATAGGCTCAATCGAGACGATCCGCCTCATGTCTTGGGTCCGCATACCTACAGTCTCCCCCCAGTGCTTAGCTTTGTCTGGTTTGGGTCTCGATCCTGAATTGCCCAAGGATCTCCGTCAGTTCCATGAATTTGATGGCCTTTGCGGCTGCTTTGCGCTCATTCAATATGCCCCGGAGGTTCTGTCGTCCTGGAAAGCGTCCTGGCCCCGGAGTTGTCGATACTTGCGGCACCGCAGCAGGATGTGCGATACCGTCTGGCGTCCCTCCCTGCATGGGCCGTTGGCGTCCGTGGCGTCCGGTACTCTTCGGTTGAAGAGAAAGTCCTTGAGTCCTATCTTTTCTGTCCGCATCTGGACGAGGAGGGCGCTGTGGCGCTTGCTCAACCCGTCGTGTAGCTGCAGGACCTTTTTGGTCCGCTTGGGCGTATATCGAAACGAGGTTCTGCCTCGTTTTTCTACCGCCCACTGTGCCGTCCAGGCCTTGTTGGCTTCTTTGTGCGCCCACGTTTTCAGCGTGGAAAGAAGGGAGAGCAGCTCCGCAAGCTCGAGGTCCCGCGGTCCCGTTTTCTCGCCATCCCGTGGCTTCCTTGGCAGCTTTGTCTGCGTCTTCATTGCCTTGCACCCCGGTGTGCGCAGGGATCCATCGTATTTCGATAGGTAGGCCTTGTAGTGCTGCTGTCTGGGAGACGATTTTCCTCAGCAGGTATGCTCCCGGCTTGCCCCTCGGCTTCGCTGTCGATTGGATGGCTGCTTGGTTGTCGGTGTAGATTAGGACCTTACTTCTCCGGTGTCCTGCGGCTCGGTTTTGCTGTGCGATGTCGAGCGCTAGCGAGATTCCTTGTAGCTCACCGGCGTGGACGGTCGAAGTGTTTTCTCTGCCCATATACGAGCGACGTATTTGCTGTGTTGTCGGGCAGACCGCTGCTGCTCCGACCCTGCCGTTGATACCGCTTCCGTCTGTATATATGTGGAGGGCTGCCGGCTCCTGTCTCATAAGGTCCAGGTGCCTTTTGCGGGCCTTTTCTGCTGTGTCTTCGATATATACCGGCGGTCCTTGCCACCAGGGTGGGGCGACGAACAGTTCTATTCGCTCTTGCCTTCGGATGTCTGGTCCCTGGCCTCGGCGTTGTGCTTCCATATCTGTTGTTTGACTGGTAGGAGGTGCATCTCGACATCTAGTGCTGGCAGCGAGGTCGCTTTATAGGCTCCACTCATGGCCCTGGCTCCTCTTCCATGCGGAGTTTCCAAGGCAGCTGAGTGCTGTGATTGTCTTAGATACTTTCCTTTCTATCTCGTAAACGTGTTGTCTCCAGCGTAGTTGGCTATCCATCGTCAGTCCTAAGTATTTACACGTAGGCGAGGGTTTAATCTCGCCCCACCTAGTCTGCAGTGGCTTGTCGGCGTCGATCCTCGTAGTTGCCCTCGTAAAGTGGGTGAGCTGGAACTTGTCTTGTGCGAATACGGATGCGTGACTAGTGGCCCAGTCCTCCGCTGATTGGAGTGCTGTTTGTAGCTTCGCACATGTTTCGTCTGTAGTATCAGCCCAAGCGAGAATAGCGACGTCGTCAATAAATCCTGTCGCTGCTGTGTTCTCGGTCTGACTGCACCCGTTTAGTACGTCCGCGTTGTAGAATAGGAAGAGGATCGGCGAGGGGGGACCCCTGTGGCTCGCCGGTGGTGATTCTGTATGGTTTGGAGCGGAACCCATCGATACAGAGTTCTGTTTGTCTTTCTCCTAGGAAGCTAGCGATCCAGCGGACCGTTTTCTCGTCGATCCGTCTCTTCCGTAGGTTATGAAGGAGCCGTTTATGCGAGATATTGTCAAACGCTCCCGAGACATCAAGCAAGAGGAGGCTCGCTACCTTGCCGCTCTTCCCCCGGCTACAGGCCTCGTATATCTGATCTATGATAAAGTGGAGTGCGTGTTCCGTAGATCGTAGCTTTCTACCTCCCATGTGGGTTGCGGGTAGGAGTTGGTACGTCTCCGCCAGGTAGCTCAGTCTCGTGGCGATGATGGCGTCCATGATTTTCCCAATTGTGTTGAGTAGCGCTATCGGCCGATAGGCTTTTGGTGTGGTATAGTTGTCTTTCCCTGGTTTTCGCAAGACGACGGTCGTGGAGCTCTTAAACTATTGGGGGCATTACTCGAATGTTAGACTCTTGTTGTAGATCCGGGCGAGATGGGTCCGAATCCACGGCGAGGCTATCTGTAGAGCTCGGTTTGCTATTCCGTCGGGGCCCAGTGCTTGAGCGGCGCTGTGCTACGGATAGCGTCTTCTACCTCTTGCTCCGATATATTTGGTAGGCGCATTTGATCTTCGTATACCGCGTTGCCGATATCATCGAGGCTAGCTTCCGGCGGTCTAGGGAAGAACGTCTTCTTGAGGAGCCCTGCTTTCTCGCCTTGCGTGGCTGCCATTGCGGCTGTTGTCGGGTCTATTAGGGCTGGTGTCACCGTGGGCGTCTGGCCTTGTCTGTTCCGTGCCCATTTCGCTATGCGCCATAGGGACTCGGGTGACTCTGCCGCCTGTTCTACTCTTTCCCTGTGTATCCTACGTAGTGCTTTGTGGATCACTCTCTTCTTTCCGTTCCTCGCGGTCCTATATGCTTCCCAGCTTGCCTCAGTGTGGTTGCGGCTGTAAATACGACGCAGTCGTTTCATCTCCGCGAGGGCGGCTGTGCAGTCATCGGTCCAGCCGGCTTTCGACTTCGGGGTCAAAATGCGTTTCGGCACCCCGTCGTCGATAGCGGCAAGCAATGAAGAGGTGACTTCGGTCACGTATGCGTCTAGCGCCGTCTTTGTCCTCGGTCTTCGTATAGGCGGTAGCCCGCTGTCGCAGTGTTTGGGTGAATCTGGCCTCGTCGACTGTTTTCCACTTACGTCCCGTCTTCTGCGGGAGTTGCGCAACGCTCAAGTCTAGCATCGTGACAATCGGCATGTGGTCTGAGTCGTGGTTGCTCTCGTGGTCTATTTCGCATTTGATGAGCCGATCGGTCAGTCTTATCGTTGTGAGGCTGAGGTCGATGGTCGTGTGGCGGTCGGCTTCCTCAAATCTGATTGTCCCTGCGGGTAGGTGGCTGCTTAGGCTAAACTGGCCCATGATGTCAATTAGCTCCTGTGCTTCCGTTTCCGAGCTCTGCACGTCGCTGCCGCCCCAGCACTCGTGATGCAGGTTGAAGTCTCCCACTACGACTTGCTCGCCTTGGTGTTTCGCTGGTTCGGCCTTGAGCTGGGGTAAGATGCTTTGCCTATTCTCCTCCCCTCTGGTAGGATTGTATACATTGTGTATGGTGATATCATCTTTCTCGCTGGCTCGGGTCCTTAGCACTAGGGTACAGAGATAGTTGCTAACTTCTGTAAACTGCCATGTAGAGTGGTCGATGCGTTTGTTGATGAAGAAGAAAACTCTTGCCGTCTCCCCCTCTCTCGCCGTTGGGTAGCATAGGTGGAAGACGTCCTTCGCTGGGTCGTGTGTTGTTGCGCTAAAGGGGTTCCTCCATGGTTCCTGGATGGCGATGATGTCGTACTCCTGGGTCCGTGGGTCTCGAAGAAGCGGCGCCATTACCATATCCGTTGACCGTCTGACGCTGTACTGTAGTATTGTAAGCGTGTTCCCTGTGGTCATTCCCTATTATCAAGGTCCATCTGGGTACTGTCTTGTGTCGACTGCGTGGTTGCTTCTAGGACCTCAAGTGCCCGCCACGTCTTCGTCACTATTCGTCTTGGCCTTAGGTCTTCGGTACTGACATTGATGGACAGGTCTGCGTTTTCATCTCGTAACTGGCTTCCCGTTGGGTTTGAGCGTTTTTGGATCCGCTTGGTAGGTGATCGGCTACGGCCTGACTCTTGCGACTGCCGTGGCTCCATCTGTGGTCGTCCTAGGGTTGAGGTTTCCTCGGTCCGGCCCCGTGCATTGTCCGACGAGGCTGGCGGTGATCGGTTCTCCGGGTGGTAATTAGGTCGTGCTTTGTAGGCGGCCTTGATCTTGGCCATCTCTTGCTTCCTGGTCGGGCACTGGCCGTTCCAGGCTTCGTGTTCTCCCCTGCACAGTAGCCGCATGCTGTTGTTGCCTTGCACTGGGTTCCTATGTGGCCGTATTTATGGCATCTGAAGCACTGTCGTAGGCGACACTGTCTGTCGTAGCGTTCGCATTGGAGACCGTTCCTTACGTCCTCGAATCGCTCCATATCCATAGAGCTAGTGCGAATACCGTGTGCCAATACGCCGTATGTCAATATGCGCACTGTGGCGCCGTTGCCGATCCTTTGTTCGCAGTCCTCTGCGAACTGTTTTAGGGCTTCCGTATCTGTGCTGGTGGTGGTCTTTATGCTGAGGTCACCGCTTTTCAATTGGTTCGATGAGGCTACCTTGATCTTCTTGATGTGTTCGTTGCTGCTTTGTTCGATCGCTCTGTCTATGTGCCTTTAAGTTACGTGGATTCATCGCCCTGATATTAGCGATGGTGACCGGGTCTCGGATATTTATGATGATTTCACGTTGTGTTTGGACGGGCGATGTTCTATAGTTTACGTGGTTGTGCATGCTATTTGCAAGTCCTCCCCTGGCAGCTATGGTGACATATGTCTGCGCTGGGGCTACTACTGGGCTTCATGTCTCGCACCATCTTCATGATTGCCTTGCTGACTTCCATGGCCTCTTTCGCCGCGGCACTAGCCGCTCTTGCGATAGTGGCGTTTTCCTGTATACTTGTAACCGCCTGCTGGGTCAGCTTGTTTGCGTTTGTCAGTTCGGCTCGTATGTCATCGATGGTTCGGTCGGTGTTCTCTGCTGTGGTCTTTGACTCGGTTTGCGCGATTGGGCTCCCGTCTTGAGCCTGATTGTAATCGGTTGTGCTTTGTACTTTGAGGATGAGGGACACAGTGCCGAGAAGTGCGGTTCTGACCTTGCGAGGGTCGACAGGCGATCCATCTGCGGCGTCTTGACGCCGGTGCCATTCGTATGTAGGCGCTCAATTTCGTAACATATTCTTGGTCGTCGATGGGCCACGTTTGTTCCTCGGGCGCGGGGTCGCCATGATGCCGATGTTACACTGAGCAATGCAACAGACATTGTGCAACAGGCATTGTGCAACAGGCATTGTGCAACAGGCATTGTGCTATCCAGTTGATCTTCTGGAGCATTCTTGCCGCGCGGTAAATGGCTGTTATTTTAATATAATTGCTGTCGATACACTGCGATCGAAAACGCCCTTGCATCACAATAATACAGATAGAAACCTCCTCGCCCGACTCATTACGCGTACGCAATTCTATATATACCAATCTTATATCCCCAATCCACCATGCGCTACACTACTACGCCGCTACAATGGTCGCTCGCCTGGGAGTGATAGGCCCACGAAGACGACTTGAGTCCCTGTTTAACCCTATATCTAACTCTGCGTCGTATTGGCGCTCCGATTTGTACTTCCCATAACTCACAGCCCCTGACTCTCCCAAAGAGCGCGGAACGCAGAAGACGACCTTCGTAGCAACTCGTCCGGATGGCCCGTCTCCTGCACCTTTCCCTCACCCATGACGACAACGAGATCGCACCCACGCACCAACTCCAGCCTGTGCACCACCTCAACTACCGTCCGCCCTCGCATCTCCTCGCGGATAAAGCGGCGAACCTCGTCGTCCGTCTGCCTGTCGACGCTGCTCGTCGCCTCATCGAGTAGCACGACAGTGCTGCGCGAGAGCAGCGCACGAGCAAGACAGAAGAGTTGCAGCTGGCCTGCTGAGAAGCAGAGCTCTTGCATGTCGGCATCCAGGCCGCCCCGGGTCTCCACGGTGGACCACATGGCCGTCTTACGCAGAACGTCCTCAAGCGGGGCGTCGGCTTGTATGAGGCCTTGCGGGTCAAGGTTATGGCGTACCGTACCAGCTAGCTGGATGGCGTCTTGGGGGAGGACGGTGAGGCGGGACCGGACGGTTTGACGGGGAATTGTTGAGAGGGAGTGGCCGTCGATATAAATGCTGCCGGAGCGCAGGTCGAGGAGACGGGCGAGAGCGAGAACGAGGGAAGATTTGCCACTAGATTGGATGTTAGTGATTGCTACGTAAACAGATTCCAGGAGGATTCTTCACCTTCCGGAGCGGCCGCAGATGCCGATCTTTTGGCCTGGTTGTATTGTGAGGGAGACTCCACGCAGCACGAGATCAGTCTCGTCACTGATAATCCGTTAGTACGACTCTCATAATTAACTTTGGAAGCCGTTTCAAGTCTCACCTGTATGACGCCACAACGTCTCTGAGCTCGATGCCCCCCTGAGCGGGCCAGTCACTCGCCGGCTCCTCGCGCTCCTCCTCCTTGTTCTCGTCGGGGGTATTGTTGATGAACCACTTCAACCGCGCAATCGCCCCGAGAGACGTCTCCAGCCTCGTCCACTGGTCAATGACCAGCGTCAAGGTTTGGTTAAAGTAGATGAGATTCACCATGGCCAGGCCGACAGACCCCTGGCTCGCGCCCTTGCTGCCGCCGCTGCGAAGATGCAGCGCCATTGCGACGAGCACAAGCGCCAGCCCGGCAACGAATAGGTCCAAGACGACTTGGAGCCAGCGCTGGATGCAGAACATAGTGTAAAAGGGTTTCTGCGAGGTGTCGAGGCGAGTGTGATTGTCGCGCAGGAAGGCGCCCGACCAGCCAAAGGCGCGTATCGTGGACAGGCCTGCCAGCGTCTCGATGAACTGCGTGTACAGCGGGGACTTCATCTCGAGGTCGAGGAACCGTAACTGGCGCGACGTGCGCAGGTAGTACTTTTGCACGAAGTACAGAGCGACGAAGCAGACGGGAATAAAGGCGCCAACGTAGGTTGCGCCGGAGGCAATAAGCCCGGTTTCTGCGACGGCGCGGAGCGCCACTGCGAGACCTGTCAGACGAGCGATCTTTTCTTTCAATTATGAGTGATGGACGAGGGACTTACAGATTAAGGTATTGATAAAGGCTACCGGAAGGGCGTTGTCGATGAGCGTCATGTCCTGGCTGAATCTGCGTTCATGTAAGAATTATACTAGAACTGAGACAAACATGAAATACGAACCGATTCAACGTAATGCCGCTATCAGTGCTGGTGAAGAAGTGCAAGGGAGCTCTGACTTATTAGCATCATCTTCTGTTTGGTGGACGCCTTAGCAAAAGCTCACCGGACAACTGTGTTGAGCAGCATGTCATGTAGTCTGTTCGCAGACTTGGGCACCCCGACGACGATAAAGAACCTGGACAGACATGAGTAACGTATGAATCCAAGGGAAGCATCCAGCACGAATGACCCTACCCAAGAGCCAACGCGGCCGTGATGCTGGACGCGAACGCAAAACCGATGTAACCTCCCATAAAACCGAAATCTGACGGGCCAGTGCCTTTTTCCGTCCACAATCTCAGCCAGATCTCTGCGGCCGTATCAGCATTGGGGAATCTTGATTAGGCAGGACACTCACGGGGCATCTTATTCATGACAGTGTGGGTGAGGCCTGTAATAACTACGACTGCCAGGATCTTCGCGCCCATAGATCGGAGATAGATCTTGTAGCAGTCGAAATCGCCGGTCTGACGGCTCAGATCCGCCTCAGTCTTCTGAGCGGGACTGGCAGTTTGCTTGTGGAACATTGCCGCCTTCTGTTCAATCATTTCGCTGTCGGACTCGGACATGGTAGTATTTGCGTCGGATTCGCTATCGATGACGCCCCATTCCGAGGGATCAACAGTGTGATAGGGGACCTGGTTGTGGATAACGCGGCCTTGCTGCAACATGGTGATGCAATCTGCGGCGGGGAGGAAGTTGACTGCGGCTTGACTGAGCAAAGCAGCTCGTTCAGGGGGTGGAATGGTAACTTACCGTGGTTGGTGGCGAGAATAACTGTGGTTTTGCTCTTTCGGAGAAGGCCGTCAGCACCCATTAGTCTTTGGAAGACGGCCTTTGAGGTTTTGTTATCGAGGCCGCTGAATACGTCGTCTAGTAACAGCAAGCTGCAGCGGGAATAGACTGCTCGAGCCAGTGCCTATAACCGTCAGTACTATGGATGAGCCTGTAGTCTCAAGTATGCTTACCACTCGCTGTTTCTGTCCACCGCTTAGAGAAACGCCGCCGGAGCCAACAACGGTCAGATCTCCAAGTGGAAATTGTTTGATGTCCTCATATAACGCACATGCATATATAATCATGTTCAGCCTTTCTTCATCGAGAGGCGACTGGCCGAGGATGTTGTCTCTGATAGAAACATTTTGCAGCCACGGGCTTTGGTCGCAGTAGGCCATGGAGCTGACTTTTGTGACAATGCGCCCCTTTTTCATGGTCAACTCGCCAGCAACGGCTCTGAGTAGAGACGACTTGCCGCAAGCCACGCGACCGACGACCATGGAGATTGCACCGGCGGGGAATGACATATCAATGTCGTGCAGAACCTCGATATCATCACCAACCACAAAGCTGGCGCTTTTTATTCTCACAGCTATAGTGCATCCTTGAGACGTTGAGTTTGCATCCTCGGCCCCGGGAAGAGTATCGAGCTCTACATCTGTAATCGAAGGCGGCAACTTGGAGTTCTCGGTCAAGGGATGCGATGACTGGTGAGATATTGACAGCGCTGAGTGAGCCGGCAATGGAGCCATTTCGCGGGAGTCATTGAGCTCATCGAGGAGGAGAAAAGCTTGGAGGCGTGCGAAACATCCGACAGCAGAAAATAGCTGAACAATTGAGATGAGAATGTTAGTGAGCGGCCGCGCGGCGATGCTGATTATGGAAAGCGAGGTAAATGCCTCGGCAACAGTGAGTCCTTGGTCCGCCTTTGTCCAGAAGATGGCGGCGAGGAGAATGATGACCGGGGTCAGGTCTTCCGATACGTTTGCTAAAGTCGAGGTCAGTAAGCCGACATCATTGCATGGAGGCTCGCAGGTTGAGACCTACCCATAGCATTCAGCTGGACCAGGATCCACCGGAAGCTCACGGAGAGCTTGAGCTCGTCGGCCCTGAGTCTGCGGAGGAGGCTGCGAAAGAAATCGGTCAGGCCCATCATCTTGACGGCCTTGACGTGGCTCAACATGCTCGAAACGGAGCCGACGCGCTTTTGAATGGCCTTGTTCCACTTGATTTTGGCCGGACCCATCCTCGGCGACAAGATTAGGGTCATGCCGAAGGTAACTGGGAGCCAGTCAGAGATGCTCTGCTGAGAGCTGTGCAGCTCGAGACCATGGGAGAGCTTACTGAATGCAGGGATAAGGATGAACAAACTAGGCACGCCAATCTGCCGATAGAGTAGGTAAATCGCTACAGGTATCTCAATAAAACTCGCCCAGATATCATGGATAGAGTCGCCTGCCGTGACAATGCCCTCAATGTCGGTACTCATGAGCGTCACAGGTGCCGCCTCCTTCACGCTCGCCGACCGCAGCGCCAGGGTCTTCTTAAAGACGAGCGACGCCAGGCCGCCGCGGTACATGGTCAGAAGCTGGTACGTCATGTGGCGGTAGAAGGCGTTGGACACGGCCATGCCGACGTAGACGAGCGCCGTTGCGCCGATGAGGCTGTCCGCAACGTCCTCGCCACGCGGCGCGCCCACGAAGTCGACGACGGCGTTGATGAGAAAGGGCTGCGCAAAGGTGAAGCCGGAGAAGAGCAGCCGTGGCGCCATGCCGGCCACGAACTGCCACTTATACGCGAGAAACGTGCATTTCATTAAGCTCCAATTGCTCGTCTTGGTATCTGCGCAGGGGCATTAGCTCCAGGATTTCGTGTTGAGATGCGGTCGCTCGCCATGTGTTTTTAGAGTTTTACCCTTGTCCCACACCTGCTCAAGCAGGCTCAGCAGCTGGCGTGAGTCAAACTTGTGCTGAATGGTTCCGATGTCATCAACGCCCAGGAGCGCCCTCGCGCCCGACAGGAGCAGCGAATTGAGCCACCAGAACACGCCCCTACTGACCACGCCGGCAACCGTCTCTGCTGCCGTCGCGTCCTTCTCTCGAGCGATGAGGCTTTTCTTTGGAGACTCCTCAAGAATGAGCAGTAGGGCTTTGAAGACTAGCGCCGCCGTGTACACGCCCGCCACGGCGCGCAGGCCCGGTCGCAGCCAGTACGTCCGCGCCGAGGCGACGTCGAGGAGAATTGTGAGAAAGAGGTAGCCGTCGAGCAGGGCGGCGGGCTTGATGGATTTGCGGTGTTCCGCGTAGGACGTTGTCGCGATGGCGACGGCTTCAAGGATGCCAATGGTCGCCTGGGCGAGGGACGTCTGCGTCCGGGGCGTCGAGGATAGAGTCCATAATGCCACGAGAGCTAGCTGGAGGCAGAAGTACACCGCAATACTTGCCTAAAGACGAGAGCATATCAGATACAAATTGTTTGACCCAAAGCTAACAGCTCGCCGATCAAATGACAGGCCTCACCAGCTTCGCCCAGAGGTGCGGCCCGGGGTGCACGCGGTCCTCATGCCGGAGGAGCGCTGAGACGCGGAACGGTGCGATGACGATGAAGAGACATGTCGGCAGGAGCGAGAGGATGCTCTGCTCGAAGACAACGGTAAAGTCGAACGTGCCTGGGAGATAGGGGCCGAAGCTGTCGTCGGTAGCAGCCTCTCCCATTGCAGGCGCAGAGAAATGCGTGAAAGTTAGAGCCTATACGGAGTACAATCAACGCTCAATAGTCGAGTCGAGGCTCTTCTAAAAACACAAAAGCAAGACACTAAACGACAAATGCACCTGTAGATGTTCCGAAAAGCCCTGCAATGGATTCACGACCGAAGCACGGCCAAGACAGCGTCTCAAGACCTTGTTATACCAGCCCAGGCAGCAATGTCACATTGCGAGCCTCCATTTTCTCGGTACCTTGGCCCTCAAGGCCGGGATCAGAGGAAAGTTGTGCAATGCAGGGTCCCGACGGCGGTGAAGCAGAATTCTAATCTCTTCGGTTGGTGACTCAGGCTGCGTAAGCGCAGCCAACACCTGCGGCTTTAGGGATGGCGCCACTGCACCCCGGGGTAGCGTTGACAGCGTGCCGTTTCGTGGCGTGACCGCTCAGGGTGTGCGGGCGGCGCCCTTCGGGGCCCCTGCTAGAGTCGTAAGCGTTGGTACCTCGAGTCCTCCCGAAACAAGCCTACTCCGTAGTGACCCATCATATCTCCAAGCGAAGATCCACAAATTGGAAGCCCGCTGTGACCAAGTCGATGCAGATTTGCGAGTTCTCATGGTTTCCCGGGGAGACAACGATCACTTGTGATTGAATCCATTCATCTCGTCGAATTGCACGCCTCGCTAGAGGGGAGGTGGGTCTTCTTTAGTTCATCAACCCCCGGCGTAAGCCTTGTGCCCCTCTTCAGATGACATTCCCTGCACCGACCTGAATTCACGTGCCGTCCCGTGCTTAGTCGCTTGCTTTAACCCCATACTAAAAGTGGTCTTCCGTGGCGGTAATCACAACAGCTGAACGTCACCTTTGTCGACCATCGCAGGGCTCGCCTTTTTTCGTAAGAGGCAAATAAAAGCCCGCTTACCACCAAAACTTCGCGGGCAGAAGGCGCACTTATTTGCCGACCCGCAGAGGGAAGGATTACTCGCAGGTTCGGATTCGCTTGGCACGGCTCGGTTGATATTCGGCTTTTGCGCTAGGCTCCATTAGGGTTGTGGTGCGGCGTGCAGGCCCGGGGGGGCCGGCCCGGATTCAACTCCCTGTCCTACGAGGTCCGACCGCCACCAACTTCGATAAGAGACGCGACCCACAGAGGCCAGTCTCCACTGAACTAAACTAAGCTCTAGTCTACGGCGTACACGTACGGAGTACTCGTATGGAGGTACGGAGTACTAGGAGAACTCGTCGACCTGGCCACCACGGTAAGCTCTTCCACTTGATACGACAGCTTCACTACCAATCGGCTCAATCGGCAGTCATCTTGGCAGGCCTCATATGGTACGAACCGTCGTTTGTGTATTTCTACAGTGACGACATGGCTTTGAAAGCGACATTTCTAACTTTTGTTACCTTTTCATCGGAAGCAGCCAAGTGAGTATGGAGCCATTTGAAGATGAGGCATTTGTTGGTCCGGCAGTATTTCTCCATTGGAGATGAGTGGGTTTCCGGCCCGTATTGTTTGCTCGCTTGTTCGTTCGCCTCATCAATGCCATGCCGTTGGCCGAGGCTCAGACAGGTGTCAAAGCTGGCCAGCCAATAATTCATTGAGCAATGCCCAGATCCTTGCGCTTTGGGCCCCGTCAGTCGGATGAAGATCCTTGATGAAGCGGCCAGTGTAGGATGATCTGCTAACCAAAAACTTGTGAGTCCTTCGAGCGTCCATGACCCCAGTTTCCTTTTCTAACGAATCCCTTGGGAGCACCGAAGGCTTGTGGATACGAAGATGAAGTGCATAAGCCAATTAAATGTTAAAAACGGCATTATTCTGAGCACCTAACTGGCTTCTGCACTTTCATCTTGTATCCACAAGCCTTCGGTGCTCTCAAGGGATAGCGTAGGCAAAAGGTCCTAACACCGCCGCAGTATAAGTTCTTTGGTTTTTTACTCCACTCTAGGTGGGGTGAGGGTGGATCAATCCTTCTGGACATCACAGCACGTGAATTGCTCCGCATGTTGCAGCTCTGGCATTGTTATTAGGCTCGCTAACTTGCGAGGCTCAGCATGCCGATGACAAGTTGAATCAACAGACAGACACCATGCCACTGTGCCCGGAAATGAGGTCCTGCACGAACGATCACCTGGAAGAGTTACCGGATTCTCCTGAAAACAGCAATGCAATCCTCTGCAATGGTCAATCGAGCAAGAGTAGGGAACGCAAGGAGAAGAAACGCTTGCAGAACAGAATCGCTCAGAGAGTCTACCGTAAGTCTTGTTGCTCGCCGGCATATCGCGCAGTAGCTAAATTGTATCAAAGGTCAGCGCATGAAAGAGCGTCTAGCGGATCTTCAGGCGAAAGTCGACAATCTGAGCGAGCGACAGGTCTCATCCAAGGTCTCCAACGAGATGATGCCAATGTCAGGCAGCCCGGCTACGCTCGTAACTTCCTCGGCTGGAAGTCGAGGGCTTGACAAGCCGTGCTCGAATGCTGCAGACTACGGGACGCTTGCCAGGGAGGATATGATAGACACAGCTTCCGCACTCGCACTTGACTTAAAATCGAGGTCTCGTCAGCTTCAGTCTGACAACAGAACGGATGGGACTTGCACATGCGTCTCAGGCCAAGCACCATCAGGCTCAAATATGGAGCAAGGAATGCGCAATTCACCGCGATCGGACGATAGCGTTGTTTCGTGTAAGCCGCCGTTATTCTACGACAAGCTCGTGGGCATTGACGCGATTACAGCTCTGCCGAAGACGAGCGCTACAACCGGAGACGGTTCGGACTATATTTTCACACCTGCGGCCAGCGAAAATATGGAGAATTTCATGAACTATGACTCACAAACGGGAGAAACGGCCTCACCAAATCAGGCCGTATGCGAAATACCATTCTACGCAAGCCCGTTGACCTCAGAAGCGGCACCTGTGACCGCGAGCCTTGGCGACTCTCTTGCAGCAGACATGCACTCGAGCGATGAGCTACTGATCTCGGAGGCTTCGGCGAGCATCACGTCGCTGGAAAGCCAACTTGAGTACATCATGAATTGCATTGGCGCCACAGATTTCGGTGATCTCGATACGCTGGTCGCCAAGTACTACACCGGGAGTTTCGGAGAGTCGTCACGCATTCCTGGCGAACAGCGCCTCAGCCGCAAGAGAAGGCTTCCAAAAGTAGTTGCCGACATCTTCGAGGCAGCCAAAGGGTGGAGTGCGTGGGAGCGCCAAAGTTTCCATGAGGAACTGTTCAAATCTACGGAGGCACTCTTAACGTCTGAAAGCGCCGATGGATGGACTGTTTTGAGCTCATGTGCAGCGCCATTGACAAGAGAGGACCAAGATGGCGCAATGCCCGCCTGTCAAATGCTGCCGGCTTTGAAAACTACCGTACTAGACAGGGTGAGTCTGTTCAGGATCTAAGCGGGCGACCAAGAGAGACAATATTCTTGCTTACGCAATGCAGCTTCCAAACTTATGGGCGCTTATGATGGCTCTGACAGCCAGCGTGGGTACTACATGGGGTCGAGATTGCCCTAACGCGGCGCTTGCTTCAATTATCTTGCTGTATTTCTCCGGACGCATGAACAAGGAGAAGCTCCTTGATTTAGTTCGCGCCTGTCTGTATGATAAAGGGGCTGCGCATTGAGTACTTGCGTTGCATTGGAGCAAACGCAGCCTTGTATGTTGCAGAACTCAATCAGTCGCCTACTACAATAATGAACCCCGTGCCATGACTCGACAGTAAAGAAGCAGTAAATTTATGTCACAGGAAAGAAGCTGGCCTAGTACTGTAATCCAAATCGGCTCTCATTCATAGTATTGTATCTGTAAGCTCTTAGAAACGCTCTCACCTTCCCTCCAATCATTTTGCTTGCTGGTGCTCGTTCGGAGGTCGCTGCTGATTTAGCGCTGGATGTTACGACCACGGACCGCAAAGCGGGACGGCACGGGATCACGTGACTTACCTTAAGTTTTGGCGCTAAAAGTAGGTCCCGAGGAATCTTGGTCCTGTTCGGCCAGCAGGCGCCAGCGGGCGCCAGCCCGCTGAAGGAAGGAACACCAGCACGATCGGAACAGGGAGACGACCGCTGTAACATGCTGACTCAGTAAGTCCAACTCAAATGCGGATTAATACCTAGTCCGGACTCCGCCGGCGTACAGCATGATGGAACCCACTTATGGGACCTCTCAACCAATGAGCGCTGGATCGATGAAATCGCATACGATTTCAGCGAGCCAGGCGACCATCCGAAGGATCACCGCATGAGGATGTAACCTTGAATCATCAGAATCGCATGCGATTCCAATGATCCAGGTGCGTCGCAATAGGTACCAACGAGTATAAAGCCAAGACCAAATCCCCCTTCCATAGCATAGATAGCCAGCTTGCAACACAGATCAATACCTTCTTCTTAGAACCCTCTCAACGTTCACGATCATATTGATCACTTGGTTACGACCCTGATTGATCCGTCTGATCAATCAGTCCATCACCTACCGTGACAGGCGCCCTGACCGCTCTGCCAACGTAAACCCCAGCACGGTTTATCCCTTGAGAACCAGATCCAGTCTACCCTATACATTGGACCTAACCGTCACACTGGAGACGTGAGCAGCCGGGCGAGTCCATTTGGATATCAAGCACGCTTACTCGGGCCCTACCGACTTCAAGTCGAGTCAGCGAACTTGTCCGAGGGCTCTAAGTCAAGGGCCATGTCGCCAGCTGTAACATGACCGACACCCCGGAAAACTGGCAGTTTGGTCATGCAGGCTATACCGCCTGCGCTATTGTGAGAGACAAGGGCATTTATGCCGCGTCAACTTGGCGCAAAGAATCAACACTGACGCAGCATTGGTAAAGGCGTCGGGCGTGTGACCATAGAAACGTCTTGAGGATGAATTATCTAATATATAATATCATGACCTTGGGGCCCTTTTGTAGTGGACCGATTTACCGAAGGAGGCTAGTCGGACCAGTCTCGTGCCTCTCTGAATCACAGGTGAAATCGAGTGGCATGGCTGTATATGGAGGATTTTGCACCGAGCCTTGCCACATTCGTGCTCCATTATCAGGTGCTGAATACCCATTTTCATGCATCAGCTGTGAGATCGGATCCCTGCACCATCTTCGCCCTGCACGGGAAGACCAGGCCTCTTATGCTGCAGTATGCACTTTTCAGGCAGTTGTGTCTCTCCTTCGCCGATGCTACAGTACCATTCGGATTTTCCGATGTCAAACCTAAGTAATTACCGTAAATATAGGCGGTTCTGCTGGCCAATAAGAGCACAGAGAAGCTCACCAGCTTCGTTGTCCTCAATCGTTGGCCATCAATGACTGGCTACGTTCAACAGCCCAAGCTCAACCAGTTTGAGTAACACTGTCTCTCTAGCCGTGTGTCAGCCACCATACATTGCCAATATGATTTTGCTGGGAGAAAACCTCCCTTCTGACAAGGTTGTCCGCCCTGTCGTTCCCTTAGATTATAGATTACCTGGATGAGAAGATGCCAGACGCGCTTTACGATGATTTGGTTGCGCAAATTGGAGTAAGGAAAATGTTGCTTACGAGCTTTCAGCTGCTTCTTTCGAAAGCGCCAGTAATGAAAGATGATTGTCGGGCCTGATGTCTTGGCGTACTGCCTATCGTATGCCATTGATCGCCTCTTTCACTTCACCATGAAACCCATGGAATACTTTATTGCGACCCGCACCTTTTTTTTCTTGATTTTGTTCTCGCCTTGCCTGAGATGAAGCGTAGCCGCAGCCAATGGTGCCAGTTGACAGGTTCAAGTTATTAGAAAGAAGTCTCAGTCTGTGTTGCTGGCAAGTTGCTTTGTACTTTGGGAACGTTCTCGCCTTATCGGTCGCTATATTTTTATCAGCAAATATTTTTGCGTTGGGTTGAATTAGGTTTACATGAATAGAGTTTACGTGAAATCACGTATTGCTGGCGCTCCCTGCTACAGCTTTTTCTCTGGATATTATAGTCTTTCTAATCTTTTCAGTCATAGAGTAAGCGAATGGAATGCACAGTGGTGATATGAGCTCGTCCGACGAGCTGTGTAGATAGTCAGCGGAAACCACTGCAAACTCAACTATTGAGACCCTTCTCTCTCAACGCCATGTCTGGGTGGTACATTTTGTCCGTTGGGGAAAGTAACGCTGGCAACAATGAATGTGGCTAAAGCAAGAAGGACGCCGGCAGCCATGAAGGGCAGGCCAATCCAAGCACCTCCCCACGCCAAGCCCATACGGAATGATGATGCAAGCAGCGGCCCAGAAATTAAAGCGCCACCGGTGTCCAAAAAGCTTAAGGTTGTGAACAGCATGCCAACATGATGCCCTTGCGCAAGCGAAGAGGCTAATCCTCGTATTATAGAGCTGTATCCTTCACCAAGGGAAAAAAATGTCAAACCAACTATTAGCACCGAGGGTGAGCTGGCAAATGCCATGGTGAATGAGCCAACCATGAGCAGAATAATGCTGCCTCGCGCGAGCCATAGATCTTTTGTGACGGGCGATAAACCCAGCATCTTGACGAGAGCTTGGCTGATGGCAGGCAGAATCACAAGAAGTAGAGCAATACTAGCCATAGACTTGACAGAGAGCACTAGGCTGGCCTAGAGCAATGTTAGCCATCACTGACATCATACCGTAGCTTGTGTCTGTTACCTGTGACCACGTCCAGTGGAATCTTTTCGTGATATATTGTAGCAGAATGAGTATCACAAATCTACCAAAATTCGAGACCAGCAAGCTCAGAAGAAGCAGACCAAGTTTTCGATTCTTCCAGAATAGGAAGCGAGCCGACTGCATCATCTGGTCTGCTCCCCAGATCAAATTGCGCCGCAAAAGAGAAGGCAATCTTAGCGCAAACTGGACAACTTGAATTGCTCTGTGCGATCGGTGCTCCGTATGTTGTGGGATTGGGGTTGAGGGGGTGTCCGGTGCGGGTAGTGATAGAACACTAATGAAGATGGCCCAATAGCATCCGTACCCGATACATATGGAAAACCAAGGACCTCTCTCCATAGCTAAGTATGTTGCAGGTCTACCAATGAAATCCCCAAGTAGTGTTGCTGCTTTGAGGTAAAGAAAGGCAGTAGCCCTGCGATCAATGTCAATAAACATCGATTGATCGAAAGACAGCAAGGAGACTAGCCTTTGAGCATCAGTTGTGATGTCGTTTGCCACAGTAAAGAGCATGGCCACGGCTACTGTTGGCCCGCCACCGAGTAACATGAACATAGGACTGGCCCATACCAGCTGAATAGGGAACGTATCGGGGAATCTGCCTACATCCCATGTTAATAACTCAGCGTCATTGAAAACTACAGTCACAGTGGCTTCGTACAAATGATGATGTTACATCCTTCGGCCAAAATGAGTCCCAGGATGGTGAGCACCAAGACGAATTTTCTACCACGTCGATCGGCAATAATACCGTACGGAATGGCCGTCAGCAAGCCAGGCAGTAAAATAAACGTAAGCTCAAGACCTTGAAGCATGGACAGCTCTGATTGAATGCTATTCTCCTTGCACCGAGGATCCTCGATCCCTTTGACGACATCAGGGTATTGTTTTCGGCACAAGATCTCCTCCTCAATCTGGGTTCTTGGAACTGACAGAAGCACGTCAGCAACTTCGATAGCAATCACTAAGGAGAGACATGAGATGGCAATGGCAAGACGGGTTGCGACTCGAGTTTCGGAGGCCGCGTGTGCGGAAATTGGCTGATGTCTGTCCGATGTGTGGGCATGGAGAAGCGGAGATCGCTCAGATCGCTCCACGTCCATCGTTATGATCTGGAAAGCAACACGAGAAGAATAATGAGGATGGTTAGAATGATCGTTCGTTGACGTGCACGATGGCGACCAGCGTAGGAAATGCAGGGAACGAGATTGTTCGCGGAAGGCCAGGGATTGAATTTGCATTGTCTGCCTGGCAGTGCCCCCCTATACAATGCCCTGCAAGTACGTAGTAAGTTCCAAAAATGTCAGCAACACTCTGCTTAACTTTTTTGGTTAAGCCAACTTAGTGTGCCCTCCCGGCTGATGTGACGATCTGCGTACCGCGAATGTATTACCTCATGAAACTTCGCCAACGAGCAGCAATACGAAGTAATGTAACCTAGCACAGTAATATTTCTTCAATTACGGAGTAAAGGCGGGTCAAATAGTATTCATAACGTCAGCACTCGGGTGCTTTATTTGGTTAGTTAAGCTACGCTAGAGCGGCAGCGGCAAGGTCCTGTCGCGGCAGGGAAACCGGAGATGACAAATTTCAGCTACAGCCACTGACCGGGATAAAACTCACTCTGAAACCCTCCCTCCCTTCGGAAGAGTTGTGAATCCAAGGTTGAAAATAGAAAATCAATCAGATGCTAAAAATAATGTCTGCTATTCGTACGACTAATTGTAAGTTCTCAATTATAATAACTCATTTTGCAACTTTAAGGGTTTAAGGCTATCCTAGCTTACATAAATGGTATAAGTTTTCTGATAGAATGTATTGAAATGAAGTTGATCTTTAAAGTGGGCTTATATTACAGTACTTTGTTGGGGTGGTACAGACCCCATCTCAGACCTTGAGATCCAGGAAAACGGGAGGGAGACTGGAAGCCAAAAAAAAAAAAAAATGAATA
>JALHBU010000396.1:23554-68719 GCA_024340005.1 Tolypocladium tropicale | reverse complement strand
CTAGCGACAATTGCTTCCACGCGTTTGTTTCCTGTGCATGCACTTAAAGCATTCTCCTGTTTTCAATTTGGCGCCTTTTTTTTTTTGGGTTAAAAGCAAATGGAAGGGAAGGTGGAGGATGTTCCTCTCCGCCTCGTGTGCATTTTCGGCATAGCTTTACGCGTACTCCCAACGGACTACCTGGAGATCCAAAGGACAATCATTGGATGAGACTCGTACTCCGTACTCACATAGGACATGCTTTCTCAGGTTCGGACTTTTAGAGACCATCGGCAACAAGTGTATTCCATTTATTCCACACGCAATCTCAATGCTACCTCTGCGATGCTTCCCAACTCCCAGCCATGCAAATGGAATGCAATCTTCAGCTCGCACAAATCTCCCCTCAGCACCAGGACGAACCACAACTACCGTCTATGCCGGGCTCGCCATGCTGACCCGCCGTGGGGCGATGGCACGTCTAGGCGTCCTCTCGACGTCGAGATCTCCATGTCATCGCGCTGCACCACTCCTGCCAGTCGTTTGTCGTGACACTCCTAAGTGGCCCGCGAACCCGACTCCAGGCTAAGCCACTCCACGTCGTTGACCGCGCGGGCCAGCTCATCATCGTACTTGGCGGGCGGCGCCGCTCTGGCTTGGCCGTCGTACGGGTCCGGGTCGCTCTCTTCCGTCGCGAGCTCCGCATCCGCATCGCTGGAATGGCCCTGTTCGCTCGTGTCCATGTCGTCGGTGGGAGATGTGGCGCTGACGCGCGGTGACTCCGTACTGTCCATCCACACAAACGACGACAGCCCCGACCCGTCCTGCGTGTCCAGCCGCGTGCTCTTGGCCGCCTGCAGTGATGGGACCACTGGCCTCGAAAAGTCAAAGTCCGGACCTTGCTGCGGGTCTCGATGCTGGGTAGCTGCGGCCACTGTTCCCTTGCTCTGCGGCGCGTGAACGTAGCTCTTGCTGGCTCTCTTCAGGCGCGGCTTCCTGGTAGCTGTGATGGAGTTGCCGCGGCTCCTCCGCGCCCGCATCTCCAGGAGCTCCTCTTGGGCCGTATCCTCGTCCGTGATACCAGCGTCGAATACCAGGCGACCGTCGGCCAGCGTCTGGACACTACCCCCTGATCGTCGTCGCTCTCGTCTCTTAACGTATCCCCCAGCGGTCGGTGGGCCAATGACCGCCTGCTGCCCTGACAGGGACACGGGCAGGTTGAGCCGCGCGTTAGCGAAGCCGGTGCTCAGCTTTCTCAAGTCTCGCTGGCTCTCCGAGAAGACGACCCTGGCGCGTAGGCTGTGAACGGCACGGTCTAGCGCCAACTCAATGGCACACTGGTCTCGGATCCTGCTGAGCTTGGGCCACGTTGCACGTTCGCCGAGGACCGAGGACCGAAGCATAAATTCGGAAGTGGGATTGCTCATGAGACGCGGCAGGTCGTTCATGGTAATCTGGGGCAGGATGGTTATGTCGCCCGAGTATTTTTGACTCAGTATGCTACGGCACTTGGTCATGAGATTCGGGAACACGCCCAACTCGGCCATGAAGTGCAGCCTATGCAGAGCCTCGTCCTTTGCCAGAGATGCAAGGGTTGTGCCCCAGTCGAGTTCGTCGGCCCGTCTATCGCTTCGGGCCGCGTCGGCGTCGGGGGAGAGGTGGTCGTCCTTGGAGAGAAAGGGGACCACGTGAGGGTTTACCTGGGAGACGATGAAGTGATTCACGTTGAACATCTCGGCGAGACGGGTCATGGGAAGATCATTGTCGACAGAGCCGTCGATGAAGGGTTGCGGAGTCGGGTTCCAGGGGTGGTGTTCGCCGGTAGCAGGATCCTTGACGAGCAAATGCGACGAGGTGAAGACAAGAGGGACCGAGCAAGACGCGGCGACGGCGGACCAAATCAAGACGTTGGGCGCCGTGACGTAGTTGAGCAGCCGCGGGAGCTCGTAGATGGAGGCGGTCGAGACGCAAATGTTCAGGATGCGACGGGTGCGGTTGTAAGCCTCCTGGAAGGTGAGATCGCCAGTAAGGCTTCGCATGACACGGGTGAGGTTGGTGATGTCGGACCAGCTGCCCTCGGTCAGCAGGCGGCGCACGTGGTCCAGGACGCCGAGCTGGCTGTCCTCGGCATCAAACACGGCGAGGTCGCCGTACGGGAACTCTTGGATCAGGGACGGGATTTCCTCGTCGGTGCGGGTGCACATGACGGCGCAGACGATACTGCCGGCGCTGGCGCCCGATATGATGCGAGGGAGAAGCTGAGCCTCGAACAGGGCCTTGAGAACGCCAATGTGCGTCATGCCAAAGGTGCCGCCGCCGGACAACAGCAAGGCGCTGCGGCCGAAGCTCTGGCGGGAGAGGAGAACTCCCTCCAGCAGGTCCTTGGGCTGTATGCCCTGGTCCACGGTGCTCTGGGTGACGACAGCGTTGATGGTCTGGATGGCCGACTCGACGTAGCGCTCAATCAACTTCTTGGTGCCGACGTACGAGTGGCGGTAGAGGTCGACGTTGCCCATGCCGCCTAGGTCCCGCGAGAGGGCGGTGCGGATGAGGTGCATCATGGCGCGGAGGTCGCCGCGCATCCTGGCGCCGTCGAGGGCACGGAGCCGTTCCTCGATGAGCTGGCCATTGTAGTCGCCGGACGCGGCGTCGTGCTTCCAGACCTCGTTGCCCTCGACGACGTCGAGTTCCTGCGCCGCCGCCTGCCACTCTGCTAACGACTCGGCCTACGAAGCGCGTCAGTGTCACTGCGTCTGCACGGCCAGGATACGGGGTCACACACCGTCTTCATGCGGAGACGCAAGCTTTTCTTCCTCTGCTCCCGCAGCCTCGCCTGCTCGCGCTGCTCGGCCGTCAGGCCGTCCTTCCAGGATTGCAGGAGGCTATTGGCGCTCTTGCACGTCCGCGACAGGGTGCTGACGAGCGCGCCGACGGCGTCCGGCTCGGACGAACGCTGGCTTGGGGTCTTGGCATCGCCTGGACGTTGCTTGCCGTGCGCAGACGGCACGCCGCGCGCGGGGACGAGCAGGTCGGCCATGGACGGAGGTGCTGGCCGAGGAGCGTCGGCGGGACGACGAAGGACGGCGTGGTTTCAGTCGAGGCAGCCGCGTGCGTCCATGGCATCCGGGACGCTGGCTCGGCTGGTCGATGAGCAGACCCCCGCCGCCGGTATCTGGTCTGCGGGGTGACCGGGGTCGCGTCGCCTCGCGCGAGGTTGTGGGGGAGGATACGGGGGAGGATGACGTCCGGACCGCGGCGTTGGCTGAGCCGCGCGACGATGCTGGCGGTGGTGGTGAGGCTGGGCAGGCTTGGCTCGATGTCCTCTGGGGTCTCCGCGGAGAGGCAGGTCTTGACGCTCTGGGGCCGACGGGTCCAGGTGTATGACGATGCAATCCGGGGTACGGAGCCGAGTTTAACTCATCCGCATTATGCACCACGTTGCAGAAGTTGGCGGTGGAGCCGCCGCTTGCTGGAGCGCCCGGACATGTGAGACTGCTGCGCCCGAAGGTGTCTGCTGACCGCGGGAGCCGGCGGAGCAGCTGACGGCCACCCCCCAAGCGGGCGCCCCTCGCCTGGACGGGACGGGTGCTGCAGCGCTGGATCTCAGGCGGCCACTTCGCTCAGGTAAGGCCTGGTAGGGTGCAGCTGATGGCTGGCTGAGGAACGTCAATCTCCATCCCGTCTGATGACCCCTCGACCCGTCCGATCCGACGCCCAACGGCCCTGGATGGGCACCTCGCCATTCAATAATACGGCACCGCCAACTGTGGTCCAAGCAAGCACGTGCGTCGTCGTCCCGTCATCGCCCTCTCCCTCAGCTCCATGCAGGTTCAGTCACCCTGCATCGCCTGCAGCTTGCCATCCTCTGCTCTAGCTTCCTCGTTCGCGGCGGTTGCAGTGGCCTACGTCTGTCCATGGCCTTCACATGCCAATCTGCCAACAACGAAGCAGGACTGAACTGGTTGCGCGCCTGTGCTCAGCGCCAGCAGTACAGATCGCCGTGCTCGGGTGCACCTCTTTGCCGAATCCTGGGCGTCGAGTCGGCCAAGGTCAAAGTTCCAAGGCCAAAGTACTCCGTAGGTAGTTGCTTGGTAAGGCGCGAGGCTTTGTCAGGCGTTGTGGCATCGCAGAACACCCGACATGGCACCCTACGGATGGTCGCTGAGCTCCCGCGCAGTTTCTCGTGCCGCAGACTTTCATCGTGCCACTCATAGTCCGGCAGACGGAATGATGCCGAGCCAAAGGGACCTGGTTTGCCTGTGGCCATTGAGACGGGCCAACGTGTTTTGGGCCGTCGTCGTGCCGCGACACCGTCCAAAGCCGTGGCCATCGCGACACGGAGCATCATGATAACGCAGCGTCTCCCCGTCACTCGTCGTTTATTCTTCCGTCTTGGCTACTTTGTAGCGAAGCAAAGGAACCGCATTGGTCGCATTGGCAAAACTCAAGTCGTCTCAGGCCGAGTGAGTCACCCCCGCTCGTTGTTGCCATGAAGCCTTCTTGGCAGGGAAGTAGCCATTAAAAGGGCCGTTGGCTCGGCTTCAGCAAATGCAAACGATTTGGACGGCGTCTGCCGAGAGACATTGAGGGATACCTCTCGATCAGGCTGAAGACATTGCCTCGTTGCCACGCCCCGCCAAGATGGATGGCCTTGATCTCGCCCGGCCGCCCACGCCGCCTCACCATCCCACCGCCGGAGTGCGTGTGCTTCGCGAGGAGATTGAGAATATCGCCAGATGTGGCTTTCCTGGCTTCGAGCTCGTCGACGTGGCACAGCTTCCTTCTGAGCAGTCGTACAACAATCGCATATACTTCCTCACGCTTCGGCGCGATGTCGGCGACGCACCGTCCGACTCGGCGGCCCAGCCAGAACTACAGCTCGTACTCAAGGTTAACGGCCGCTTTTTTGGGGCACACAAGGTCCAAAATGAGGTGGCGTGTCTGCGGCTGCTCCAAGCGTACTGCCCCGATGTCCCGACACCTACGGCCCTGGCGTGGTCAGAAGATGGCCACGTCGCCACCTTTACCACCTCGTTCAGGACCGCGTCTGTTTCACTAGACGAATCCCTTGGCCTCAACGAACATACGCTCGGTCACGGAGGGTGGATATTGATGACGAGGGTCCCGGGAGCTCCCCTCGCGGGCGACGACCTGGATGAGGCGGCCTTGATGGATCTGGGAGGACAGCTCGGCGATCTTGTGACTTCTTGGCGTCGCAACATTCCAGCTCAACCGCATTGTGGAAATGTCCGGCTACCACGAGCTGACGCGGATAATGTGTTGACAGCTGGCAGCTCGCCTCTCGAGATACGGGGCATCCTCCAGGAAGGCATCAACCTCGCCGAGCCGATCAGCAACATCGACGACTATTACAGGATCAGGCTGACGGACAAGCTCCGGGAGCTCGAGTCATCAGTCACGTACGTTCCAAACAGGTCCATAGCGGCGCCCATCCGAACCTTCATGGCCGAAAAGCTGCCACACCTGCAGCTCATGACGGCTGCTGAAAATGGGGATAATACCCCTGGCACGTACATCTTCACGCACTACGATCTCTCTCCTCGTAACGTCCTCGTCTCCGGCCAGCCCCCGCGTATCACCGGTCTCATCGATCTTGAGTTTGCGGGCTTCTTCGCGCCCGCCGAGGAATTCCTCAACGACTACGTCGGCAACCCTGGGGACTGGCCGCGAACTTTGTATAACGCGTACCTCCAGCGCCTCGAGCAGAACGGCATCGCCACGCCTCTCAAGACATTTGACGCCGATGTGTGGAATCGCAACTACTGGCTGGAGAAGCTACTGGCTCGCATCGCGCCGTGGGAGCTGCCGGGCGGTCACTCAGGGCCAGCGTTGGAGGCGAAGCTTCAGGATGCCAAGATGGACGCCCGCCGGATGCTGGAAAGGCTGAGCAGGTCTGAGGAGTTTCGGGAGCCCATTGCGCCTTATGGTGACGAGTGAAGCGGCCATTTAGAATCCTCGAGCTTCCGCCGGCGGGGGCTCCAAGGTGGGCTGCGAGCCATGATTAGTGGGCCCTGGTTGAGAAAGCTTCGTAGTTGCCTTTACCGCAGAATCTTTCATCTCATTGGTCGCGTGGCCTAATGGCTAAGGCGCTAGATTTCGGTTCTCTGCTCATCCGAGCCCTCTAGAGATTCCAGGTTCGACTCCTGGCGCGATCGTTTTTTTTGTTCATTGTCTTTCATGTTGCAACACGTGCGGCGTCTCTGCCCACCATTATTTTTTGTCTTTTTGGGATGGTCGATATATACGAAGTACTATACGCCTTCTTGTCGCTTCTTGTAGGACTTGCCTGTTTCATCCTAGCGGACGGCGAAGGCGTGTCTTTTTGAGGAATTACCCGCACTCTTCCAATCAGCTTGTATGCACACGATAGAACCGCAGCTCGTAAGCCAATTTAGCGATGACCCTGCCTATCGCGAAGCCGACGGCGATTAAAAAAAAAAGCCCATCTCAAATATTATAGTGCAAAGCATAACCACGAGACATATCCCCGTAGCAATGCCGACATATCCTATTCCAGCGTCAGGCACGAGCTGAAGCTAGGTACCTACCCTAGACTCCCGCGAACGGAGGCCGGCCGGGACGCCGGGTGTCGGGCCATCGGCGGCACGGCGGAGGAGCATGACCCTTGCCGGTAGGGAGTCAAAGCACGTGTAAGCAATTGTTCTAGATTCAAGCCCGGTGGAGAGAAAGCGCAATTCGGGGCTCTGCTATTCCTGATGGAAGAGGCGCAGTAGGTTCAATTGATACCTAGGTAGGCATGCCTACTCGTACTGTACCTGTAGGATCCGCGACCGCGTCTGGTCTCTCCCACGTAACAGCGTGTCGGGCGAGACTCATTGGGCCCACGGCAGGTCGGGGGCGGAATGACGTGCTGGGGATGGACGCCGACGAGCCGGCCCCATTTGACGGCGGCGTTCATTGCGTCAGCCAGGCTTGGATGGCAGAATCGCGCAACGCGACTGTGGGCCAATGAGGCGGCGGGCGCAGCACGCAATCCGGCTCGTTCAGGGCTAGCCTCAGGGTCTTGGGCGCTCCTTGATCGAGCAGCGCGAACCTGTGCGGGCGTCGCGCCCGGCGGCAGGGCGTGGCAAAGCTCCATATTCGAGAGTCGCTCGCGGGCAAGATGGAGAATGGATGGCGTGCCTGCTGCTCGCCTCAGCGCCTGATCACGCAACAGAGCTGTCCAGGGGGAGCTCACGAAGCTTGACGAGATCGACGACCACCCAGGAGCGGGATGGAGGGGCAGACGGGTGGGCTAGATGAGGGGTGGTGGGATCCATGGCATGAAGCTCGGAGGGGGCGTCGGCTCCACGACCGTGGCGCCCGGCATCGCCAAGCGAGCTGCCGAGCTCTGCTGGGCTTAGAAATTGCGCGACATGGCTGATTACGACAGCGCTTGGGGCAAAGGTCCCATCTGCTTGGACAAGTTCCACAGGCCGGGGCGCGCGGGCTGGGGTATAAAAGACATCTGGGGAGCCCGAGGCGCGGCCGGGCCACGTTCTCCCACCCGCTTCTCATCCTCCCTCGAGACGACCAGACAGACAAATCTCGCGCGGCTTCCATCCTCGTCCTCCCCCCGTCCACACTTTTAACAATTCATCATCGCCACCATGGGCAGCGACGCGCGCACCAACCCCCTCCGGCTCGGCTCTGTCGCCGAGGACTTCTCGGCCGAGAGCAACATCGGCCCCATCAACTTCCACGAGTACCTTGGCGACAGCTGGGGCGTCTTCTTCTCCCACCCGGCTGACTACACCCCCGTGTGCACCACCGAGCTCGGCGCCTTTGCCAAGCTCGAGCCCGAGTTCACCAAGCGCGGCGTCAAGCTGCTGGGCCTGTCGGCCGACACCACGGAGCGCCACGAGGGCTGGATCAAGGATATTTCCGAGGTGACGGGCGGCAACGTCAAGTTCCCCATCATCGCCGACCCGGATCGCAAGGTGGCCAATCTCTATGACATGTGAGCCCTCCACTTTTCCTCTCCCTCTGCTCAGCCGAGTGCGACGTGCTAATGCGCCGTGTAACAGGATCGACTATCAGGACCCGACCAACATCGACCGCGACAGCCTGCCGTTGACCATTCGCTCCGTCTTCTTCATCGACCCTGCCAAGAAGATCCGCACCATCCTGTCCTACCCCGCGTCGACGGGCCGCAACGCCGCCGAGGTGCTGCGCATCGTCGACTCGCTGCAGCTTGGCGACAAGCACAAGATCGCCACGCCCATCGACTGGATCCCCGGTCAGGATGTCATCATTGCCAACAGCGTCAAGCAGCCCGAGGCTGACAAGCTGTTCCCGGGCTACCGCGTCATCAAGCCGTACCTGCGGTACACTTCGCTTCCCACGGCCTGAGCGGCGCTCGTCTGCGGTGCGAGGAATGCAGGCGGCGATGAGGAGTATCAACCCGCGAGTTGGATGACGGTTATGCCAATCTATGCCGCGTGACGAGGGTGGCGGATGTGCGCAGTAGTGGCGCTTCTTTTCGCAGGTCGACATGAACGGGCCGCGGGGGAATCTGCTACGCGATAATGAGAATAATACCAAATACCAAGCAATGAGGATTTGCGCGTTGCACATGGCGTCTGTCTCGGTGAACTCATCCGTTTTAAGAGCTGAATAGCTGAGCGCAAAACATCTAGCCGTATTTACTGCGTAGTTGCCCCATACATGTTCGTGATTGTGCTGCCTTTGGATTCGGGCCTGCAAAGCACACTTGTGCTGAGGCTACGAAATAACGGCGACTTGCCGCACAGGTTGGCCCCAGGCGACTGTGCAAGCAGACAAACCCCAGGCCTGAAAGTTGATGGCGTACATTATAGATTCCACCATCGCGCCCCAACATGATGTTTGGCTGCATATTTGCAAATGGGCCAGGAACTCTGCTTCAGCACTTGCCCACGTTGCCGCCCTGGAGATTGCAATGTGTCGTGCTCGTCAGCCTTTCAAGTGGCGACGACAAGTCGTGACGGACAGTAGATCTTGAACTGCCGACTCTAGTCGGTGAGATGCTTGTGGCTTCGAAGATTCATGGCCCATGAACCTATGATAGACGTCTGGTTTTCCGGAGTCACCGCGAAGACAACTCCATTTACTACAACCAATGCAACGGCCAAGGCGCAGCATGGCAGAGCTCGGACCACGGACCTGGTGCCAAACAACAGATGGTGGAGAGGGTGAATGCTTCATACATGTACGTCACCTGGTTCTGGAAGGAGACCCGTTCGCAGGCACCACCAGGCGAGAAGCTGTGCATAGATAGGCGCGGCGTGTTTCCTGCGCCCTTTGAAGCGGCCTCAACACTAAAAGCATGGGCCTTTTCAAGCAAGGGTTGATTCCCTGAATTGCCCGTCTTCGCCTTCTCCCAAAAAAAGCCTCTTCAGGGCTAGTCGAAAGGTAATTGCCGGGGCTTATGATGCTGGTTTTATCGTACAACTAAGATGCTCATCAGCCAACTTCAGCCAAACCATCAGCCATTGCTCTGTTCAGCCAGAAGCATGGTGGTGTTGAATTTCATTGATTTTGCTAGCGAATAGCTTTGGTATCTGCAGGCTCCTGGTGCATCCTCTGTTGGCTGGTTCTATATGAGATGGACAAGATTTTGCAATCTTAAGATCAGAGCGGAGAGTAAGTCTACTACAAGAACTAAGGCCGTATTTAGATCATGTCAATGGCGTTGAAGTCTGGGCGGAAGGAAAAATATTCTTCCCTCACGGGGTCGAGATCGGAGTGCTCGCCGACATGATGGCCTAGCTTCTAGAAGTTGTTACCCAAACGTAAGCCATTTGGTCCCGCAAGGCGACCCGAGAAAGGACAGACAATCGCGTGATCAGAAGTTCGAAACAAGACCATCGATCCGTTGCCTCAACTCCATGACGAGAAAAGGAGATAGGACAGCACCACCAGCAGCTTGCTTCACATCTCACATCAAGAGAAAATGAACTCACTGAAACGGAATGTACGACATAAGGACTCATACTTTGATTTAGTTTTAGCTCCGCGTGTTTAGCAGGGAATTGATTTACTTCAATGTTGGTCTCCATTGGACGCTATGATGCGTTGTGACGGCCTGGTAAGACTGGACAATTTTGTGATTCCTGGCCAGGAGTGCCTTGCAGAAATGCAATGGCACGATCGGCCACTAAAGCGTCGATGTTAAAGAGCTGTGGGCAAGCGGGAGTGGAGTAGCCACCAAGGGCGATATACACACCTCGGCGACTTTCTGCCTCAGACTGGAGCTTCGGTCTCCCCCCGTTCGGCACAACCGACTTAGCTTCGAGAGCCTACGAGTATTGTCCAAATGTGACTTGGGAGGATGGATGTCGTCATGTCGTGTACAGGTAATCGCTGCGGCTCATTGATGGTCGCATCTGATACCACAGCGGCTCGGACACGCCGACATGGATGTAGCCGTAATCGTACTGATCTCACATGTATGGGCGCTTCGAGGCTTGATCAAGGGGCTAATGTGACGTTGGAGCCGCCCTTAGGCTGGCAAGCAAGCCACGGCTTCTAGCATCGGCAGCGAGGTTTTCGCCCCTGGGCGCTCAGCCGCATCCACTTTCCATATTCAGCTTCTTCTTTCGAAACGCCTGATTGGCCGCCCAACCACGAATACCCCCCCTGAGATTCCAGGCTTTGGTGCCGGAGCGAGTGGGCTAACTGCAAGCCAAATCCCACTTCCGACCCGAGAAGACGGATATTACAAGCTGGGTTAGGTGGCCGGGTGGATTACCTGGATGTCTGTGGTTGGACCGAGCCTGAGGTTTGGTCCGCTCAAGAGGCGAGTATTGAGCTGTCGTTCGCCAGTCGGACCCCACAATCAGCTGCCAAAGCCGGGGTCTTGTACATGGCAATCCTGGTTGGGGACATTCAGCCCTATCGCGTTGCCGGAGGGCAGACTTAGCGCGAAACTCACGTCGTCCAGAACGTGTCTGTACGGACCTCTGTGAGAGAGCATCCTGTTCTCAGTGGCGTTCGTTATCTCGTTGCGCCTCAACCCTAATCGGGAGACTGAAACATCCCTGCTGGGGTCTGGGCACGGACCAAATCATTGTCACCGGCGCGCATTTGAGGGCCAACCCTTTACAACGTACGAGGGGAGCATTTTCATTCCTCACCCTAGCAAAAAACTGAAAGCAATGTTTATTCTCGTATAGCAGGAGATTGCCTCATTGGCGTTGTACAGAAATGATCTTATATGAGGAAGAGTAACAAGTCCGTGGTGGCCAAGGCTGGAGCTTACGGACGAGCTTTGCCAGCAAGAAACCATCAAGCACGTGCGCCATCTGAAACGACTTGCTCTGCTCAAGCACCGGGTCGCATCAGACGCGGTACCCCTGCCCTCAACAGTTGCTTCCTTCCAAGCAAAATATCCCTCCCTCGCCCCTGTTCAAGCCATGGTTGCATGGGTGCCATCCCTTCCGCTACCGATCCAACTTTTTAATCCAAGGCGATAGCCTGCGAGCACTCGTACGAGTAGATCTTACAGCGATGGGATAGGAGTACTCTCGTACGAGTATAAAATGTATGCGTATGCTGCTTCTCTTTCCTCAACTTGCACTTGGTCGGCGAGACCGGGCGGGACCCTTCTGATTCAAACTGCCAATCTATTCGTTCATGGAAGATCACCGCCGATCTGCATGCCTTCGTAAGGAAGGTGCTTGATTTGATCAGCGGGAGGGGAGTTGTGTTCTCGCCTCGATGATGCTTTGGCGCGGAGTGAACCTGGCTCGCTGTTCAACATGGCAAGGCTCATTCAGTCTCGTACTTGGCAACGTAATTACAGATAATTTGCAACGCATGACGCACTTGTCGAGTACAAGTTGTATACATTATGTTGAAGGGGACTCTATCAAATATCTTTCTACAGTCTCGTAGGGCGAAGAGCTGCCATAGTGAAACATCTGGCCTTGGAATTTGCTCTTAAAGCTAGTCTCCCATCACTCTCGCTTGCTTACGGAGGCGGATTTCAACTTGCTGGTGGGTGGATGTCTGATGCTTAAGCAATATGACTTTGCAATATCGCTGTACTCGTAGATGGAACGCTCGTAGTTGGATCGCAGATGGGGGCTACTCACGCCACAAAATGCCTGGGTAAGGTCCAACAAGCCGACCTTGAGTTCTTCGAAGCCGGGTATCGCCACGCACGAGAAACCCAGATGCCGTGGCGGTAAGTTCTGACCCACCTTCCCGTCCCCAATTCTTAGCAGCCCCGCAGGGCTTTACCAGAACCAGGATTGTCGTGATGCTTGATCCTGAGTGTGTTAATGAGCCCGACTCGCTCAAGCGCTTGTTGAAGCTGACACCCTGGTGTGGAACCGGCAAGGATAAGCAGCTACTACCCGCGCGCTCGTCAGCACTACTCCGTTATCCTCTTCTTAGCGCACCCCTACATAGATGGTAAGAGCGTTACGAGCCGAAAGTGGGCTGCCGTGTTTAGTCGGTCAAGGTCGTAACTCTCATATAAGCCGTGGCCTCAAGCGCCTCACGGTTCTTGACGCTAGGGCTTCTAGTGCTTCTGCTCCAAACTGCTCTTCTGCGCTATGGAGTACAGACCTCCTGATAGCTCATCAACAAGCAACCGCAAGCCGGTTGCTGGCAGTCAGGTTCAACCTATTCTCCCCCAGGCACAGTCCTCCAATCCCGCCGAAAGCATCGATCCCTACAAACCACTTCAACCTACAGAGATGGATCGAAATAAGCCGGATGCTGGCAGTTACAAGCCAGAAGGAAGCCAACCTACGTCGACGACCCAGGAACTAAAGTACGAGCCCTCGTTCTACGGCCAACCATCTCTACCGCTCCCGCCAAGGACAGTGGCGCATCACCGCAAGCAGCTCCTCTGGTGGGCATTGCGGTATGCCATTGTGTTTGTGCTGGTTTTTGTGGCGTTTCTCATTCCCATCATTGTGTTTGCCAAGGACGCCGATGCCGATGATGATAAAACCCTCGAGGCTATCCAGGAGACGCAGTATCGCAATCTCATCTTCTACTTGTGCCTCTGGTTGGAAATTACTTGGGTTTTCGCCGTATTCTTTGACATAGTCGGTCTGGTTCTGCCGTATCTCTTCCGATTCATCGCCAGGTATGTTTGTAGCATTGTGCATGGCCAAGTCGTCCGTCTAACTCTTTGCAGATACGTCAATTCATCCCACGCACGCTACTGGCGCGTCCTGAAATTCATGCGCCGCCCCATTTGCTTCCTGGCTGCAACCATTGTCTCATTTATTGCCTTCGCAGCGGTATGATCCCCAAATCGTCTGTCTCTTAACACATCCTCACACTTTACAGCTCATCAATGTCAACCCTCTGCTCGCGGTCAACATAGACAAAGACCCGAACTCGCCGTACATGTCATGGGACGACGTGATCGTCGATATTCTGCAATATCTCACTCTTTGGGTGGCTTTCTACTTTGTTGAGAAGATTCTTATTACTTACTTGGCAGTACACTACCACTACCGACGCGAGAATGTGGCCCTGAAGCGAACAAAGGAAGTGCATAATGCGCTCATTGTTCTTTACGAGGCCTCTCTCTACCTCCATCCAGAGCACAACGGCCCCTTTGCTGAAGAGGACATGGTTATCCGAAACGCCAAGGGCGACCTGCAAGCTTCCGCACGTGTGCGCGTGTCCAGCTACCTCGCGCGCCTGGGCATCGACGGGTACAAAATCATGTCGCTCTTCGGCAACTTCATCTCGGATGCCCCAGAGGCGCACTGGCTGCGGCCCGGGTCGTCATACTCTATTATTGACCGGGCCTGGGTGAACCCTACGTCAGCTGCAGCCCTTGCCACGCGCATTTGGACTTCGCTAGTCGCAAGCGGGAGCCACGGGCTGACGGAGAATGATATTATCGAAGTCCTGGGCACGAACCGAGCGGCGGAGGCGAAGGCTATCTTCAAAACCATCGACGAAAACGAAAGCAACGATATTCACTTGGGCGACTTTGTGGCAATTGTGACAGAAGCCGGGAAGATGCGACACAACGTCTACAGGCATATTGCCGATATGGACCACTGCATGAACACCTTTGACTGGCTTTGCATTATCATCATTGCCGCAGTCATGACTTTCTTTATTGGTTGGCTGCCCGTCTCTCTTCCCCAAGACTCTAGCTGACTATTCCAGTTGTGCAATATGTTCCTGCCATCAAGCAAATCCAGACAGTCCTTTCTTCTCTCGCCATTGGCCTCTCTTTCGCCGTCGGCCGCACCTTCAACCATCTCCTTACCGGTATTATCTTCATCTTCTTCGACCATCCCTTTGACACGGGTGACGTGGTCAAAATTTCTGCACAAGGCTCGACCGCTGCGACAGCCTGCGTTGTCAAGCGCCAATCCCTGCTGTATACCGTCTTCCGGCGGTTGGACAACGGGTCGGATATGCAAGTCTCAAACGACCAGCTCTTCCATAAGAGCATCGAGAACTTCTCACGTTCTGGCATCAACCGCCAGGATTTGTCCATTTTTGTTGACTTCCGCACGAGCTTCAAGGATCTTGCCAAGCTGCGCACGATACTCGAGGGTTTCCTGCGGGAAAATGGTCGCGACTACGTACCGGGTACTCTTGGGCTCAGCGTTAGGTCTTTGCACGAGCTGAACAAGATGGAGCTGCGGCTGGCATTCACACACCGGAATAACTGGTCTGATGACAAGTTGCGCGCGCAACGAAGCAACAAGTTCCACTGCGCGCTGGTGGCCGCGTGCCGTGCCATTCCGTTGTACAAGCCTGGCGGGTTGATGCCTGCCGCTGGCGAGAATGGAAACCCGCTGTACACCATGCATATCAACAGCCCGGCCGATTTGAGCGAGAATATTCAGAAGGAGAAGGATAGACGCGCGGGGCTACGGTGGGACACCAAGGAAGAAGCCGCTCAAGCGCCAAACGAGGGAACCGCTGGGGAAACGGCGGCGCCTGGGGGGACTGCTAAAATGACCGAAGAAGAGGCATACATGAAGCTGTCTCAAGTTGCGGCGCCAGCCACGCAGCAGGCTGCTGTGAGCACCAGCGTTGACCCGGATGGAAATGCAACCGGACTGCGCTTGACGTCAACAATGCGGGCAGGTCAGTAGTGATGGATATGGGGTACATTTCAATTATCCAAGGTGTCCATTCGTCCGGGCATCTTCCTGCTTGATCCTCCTTGTTTTCTCTCGAGACTACGGTCAATTTTCTACACCTCCACATGTTGAGCTTTGATCTTGACAACTAATTTTCGCATCACCGTTTACATGACAGCTCGCACAAGCGTTTGGCGTGCTTACAAGCAACTCGCGCATTTTCAATAATTTGTATCAAGCTCAGTCTGTTATTTTGATAGGGAAGATAACATTTTTGCCCGAGGGTATGCAAGATCCTGTACCACCAACCATCGTGGACGATCATTTGGCCTTTGTAACAAGGCCTCGGTCTCAATGTCGAGCTGCAAAAGATAAAGCCTCGAGTGATAGTGCATCAACTTTCGCCCCACCGTTCCGGCAAGAGGTTCAATCTTGTCTTTGACGGAAGCCCAGTCGTCCATTGTCGGCTCACGCAAACCAACTTGTGCGCTCCTCAGCAAGGCACTGATCTGATTGACGGAATCAATCTCCTCCAAGTAAGCCGTCAAAAGCTGCAGCACAGTTTGTAAGAGCTCCAAAGATGTATTTTCCTCAAGCTTGAGATTCTGGAGGCTTGTGGACTGTGAGCGGCAATCATCTAGGGCGGAATCGAGCGGACCGAGTAGTTGGTTCTTCGGCATTAACGATGCTCCAGCTCCCATGCACAGGCCACGGAGCTCATCCACCCGGTAGAAGCTAGCCCGCTCGTAGGGTCTATAGAAGGCTGCCCAAACGGTCTTCCAGGCGTGCGTGATACGATTTCTGATATCTTCAGCTGCCGATGCGTCTTCGTCGTTCCCGGAAGTAGATTTTTCGTTGATGTTTGCTTGGGTAGCCTTGCCGGTCGATGTCCCCGGCCCGGCGGACCAGCTGAACAGCCCAGTCTTCTTCCGCTGCGATGATGGATGGGAAGGCATTATTCTCAAAGCGAGTGCCGATTGCGGCGATTCTACCAGATGGCCAGTTACATCGCGGCTGGCAGCTTCTCTGATACATGCTGACTTTTATATGCAGCGCCAAACCGCGGCTGCCTAGTAACATAGCCCCCCCCAAAGGCCAGCGCCGATTGGCGAAGGCTGTCATGACTGTCGTTCCAGCGGGGCTTTGCCCCTGGAGGGCTGAAGATGGTGGAATCCTTCGTCAAGTTCCCTACAAGTCAACCGCTCGTCAAAGACTAGGAAATGACTAGTTCCGCGCTGAGAGTTGCCATAAGATTCGCAGTCTTTTGTGGTCCCTGGAAGGTCTTGCGTATGGTGGATTAACTACCGTTGCAACATCTTGGGTGATGGAGTGGCTGGGACCATGGCAACACAGGCCTTTCGGTGGATGAATCATCTGTGATGGCCTGCTAATAGAGGCCGTAGTTTCAACCCCGAGGTCAGACGTTTAGGAGACGATAGGGAGACCAAGTCAAGGGGATGCGAGAATGTTGCGGATACAAGCACCGGTATTTCCAGGCGACAGTCCAAGATGCCAGGCATTACTACTGCGTAGAACCATTCAGCCTTGACAAGTCTTACCTCCCCTTAGTACGTCCGTACCTGGATCGTCATCAGAGCCGAGTGCTGTCAACGGCCACACAAGACTCTCGCGGCAAGTCTCCCGGCAGCCACGCGCGGATTGGCAGTGCTATCCATCGCCAACAGCCACGCGAAAGGCGGCGCGAATGCAAGGGAGACGCGGCGGGGCTCACGTCATGCGGGCTCCGCTTCAACGGCGGGCCCAGCCGGGGAAGTAGGGTTTGGGATCCCTGAGAAGGTACCTATGGCCTCCGGGACAGCAGCCTGGCCTGGCATCTTGGGTCTCTCTGTGGCTTGGCATGCTCGGCCGACGAGTAGGTACGAGGATTCGTGCGTAGGCCACGGCGCTGGGCGTTGGCATGCTGAGCTTGAACGCACGTCCGAGTACGAGTACGGAGCGCGCTTGACAAGCTCTGCCCGTCGATCCAGATCTGCAGCCAACAAGACCGTCCATGCGCCCGGCGGCCGTTGGTGGATGCGCTGGAGAAGCTCTAGGCAAGGCGAGGATGCCCAAAATGTTCTGGAACCCGGGCGAGGTGCGACGCTGGCGGTAGGGCGAGCGCCCAATCAGTCTGCGCGGCGTGCGCCAACCCCCGCATTCGTCTGGTTGAGGGAGGCGAACGCCCCCCCCAATCTGATGCGTGAGGTGTGATGCGCGGCGGACGAAGCGTGATGTGACGGGCCGTGGTAGTGAATGGATTCTCTTCTTGGGGGATGAGGGGGAACCTTAGGGGATGGCAAGAGGCTCAGTCGTCGAGCTCGCCTGCCGTGGGAGCGTGAAGTCGATGTCATGGACGGCAGCCTAAACCACCACGGAAACGCCTGGCCTCTGCTCCCCGCGCCGCTCCCCGCCCCTCACTCCCGTCTTGTGCGTGCCGTGCTTGCCCGAGCCCTGATTCATTGCCATCGTCGTCACTCGTCTCGCTCGCCAGAGGCAGTCTGTGCGCGTGCGCCGTGCGCGAGCCTGGTTCCCACACTCAGCAGCGGCACCACCAACCACCAACCACGGCTGCAGCCTTCCGATCTCGTGGCTCAGCCTCTCGCTTCCACACATCGCGACCCTCTGTCCGAGCGACGCCCCAGCGGACGCACACACACGAAATCCCCTCCGTGTGCGTGCAGCAGCGCAGAACCACTTCTCGTAACTTGCCTCGACGTGCGTGGCATCAGCAGCACCTGGCACACTGCGGCGACCCGCTTCCCCGGCGCCGCGCCACGCGATTTCGCTAGAGGGCATTCGCTGGGACGAGGCGACAGCCGGGGCCGTCTCCTGACGACCCAGCACGCACCCGCACACGCACACAAGGACACGCATACTCGTGCTCGTGCTCGTACCTCGCCGCACCCACGCACCGCACGGCGACGTCGAGCGCTCAGCCGGCGGAGTGAGCACAGACGTCGCGACACAACCACGTCGAATCGACGCTGCTCGACGCACCGCACACGCCTCTCCAGTCCGTCCCTGTGTCTGTCGATTGACCGCTGCAGACGGGACCGTCCGGCCTGAGGTGCGCTGCTGTCCGCATACCCTGTGCCACGGCGCGACGTCGATTGCTGCACGCGTCCTCCTGGCCCGATATTATTTATTGCCTCAGCGGAGCCTCTTCAGGTATGAGCCCCGTCATCCACGCCGCCCCCCATGGCAGCCTCGTGGCCTCACCTTGAATTTCCTCACCTCTGCCCATAATACCTACGCTGCCCTGTCGATGGCCTCCACTCGTGTTCCCCCGTCGCCGTCTCCAGTCTTCTGTCGCTCTGCCAAACCCTTGCCCTCCTCTTACCCCCGCTGCCGCCCGTCCATCTCCTCAAGCACCCTGGCTCCGGCTCGTCGTCCCTTTGTTGCACGAATCTCCCCTCCCCGGACCCGACGTCGGACCTCCTGCCTAGAGTGGTCTCATTCCCTTTGTGTCAGGGAAGCCCGCCTTGCTCAGGCGCGCAAGCCGGGCAAACAACCATACGGGGGAGCTTAAATGCAACAATTGCGAGTCGGCCCGCGCTCCACATTCGCCTCGTCTCGTCTCTCTTTCCCCTGACCCTCCTTCCTTCTGCCTACTGTCCCTCTGCATCTTGAATCACACAGTCTCTCGCGCCGCTTGGCGCAATGGCCTCTGGCGCCATGGCACATCCCGCAGGACTGACCGGTTCTCAGAATCCGTCCCGTGCAGTCGCCTCCCCGCTGCCAGATTCCGAGTCTCATGATCTCCAGACGCCGACCGAGAGCGATACCTCCGACAACTCTGCTGCCGTCTATCAAGGTGTCCAGCAAGTCCCGCAACCCAAGCTTCCCAGAAAGAGCTCCGCCCTCGGCCTGACGGACCCCTCGAACCACGCCGTCGGTACAGTGGGATCGTCCTACCAGCTTCCGCCAGAAGGCAGACTCTCGCACGCACAGCCCTCCCAGCATGCGAGGAAACTAAGCTTGAAACGCAGCCTCGCCAAGCCTTTACCGCAGACACCGTCTCTGTCGAGTCCTTCGACTCCGGTGACAACGCTTGCTGGCGGTTTGGACAGCATCGCCAGAGCAGGCGAACTTCCTCGAGCACGATCCGCCGAACCAAACATGGACAGTCGTACCAGCACAATGGACTCTGCCAGCTCCGCAGGTGCCGGCCAGATCTATGGCAGTCGGGAACAACATGCCCAAGACGCGAGCGGCAGTATGAGCAGCCTGGCGAGCTCATCAAGGTTTGATGGCGCCGAAGAGACGAGAGACGGCTTGACGCCGAGGAGCAACGGCCACTCGTCAGCCGCGCCGTCGCCTGCCAGCACCCAGGCGAGGACACAGCCTGCCGCTGCTCCGGTCGGCGGCCCGTCGCAGGGCTCCTCTGCGCACTTGTCAGGGTTGATGTGCAACGTGCACCGTACGACCGGGCGAGAGCCTCCTCCTCTCGTTGGGGCCACGACGACTATTCTCGGAGACAAGCTGTATGTTTTTGGCGGAAGGATCCTGTCTCGAAGCCGACCTGCGCCCTTGACGGCCGACCTCTACGAGCTCGACCTCATCCGAAGACATTGGACCAAGCTTCAGACGACAGGCGAAGCCCCCCCACCCCGCTATTTCCACTCCATGTGCCCGCTGGGAGACACCAAGATGGTTTGCTACGGTGGAATGTCTCCCGCGCCGAACCAGCCCACCTCCGCCGACCAACAACAGCCTGAAGTCACCGTCATGTCGGATATTTACATATACGACGCTCCCACCAAGCAGTGGACCTACCTGCCTGCGCAAGACGCCCCCCAGGGCCGCTACGCTCACTGCGCCTGCATCCTGCCCTCTTCAGCCTCCTTTTCCTCCAATCGTGCGCCGTTGTCCGCGCTGCAGCACAACCCATCATCGGCCAACCCGAACGAGGGCCGGATCGGTATCAATATTGATGGGTCCGGTGGCGCGGAGATGGTGATTGTGGGTGGACAGGACGGCGCGAACCACTACATTGAACAGATCAGCGTCTTCAATCTTCGGAGTCTCAAGTGGACGTCGACGCAGCCGCTTGGGAAAAGTTGCGGCGCGTACCGCAGCGTCGCCGCTCCGCTGCCTCCATCGGTCACGTCCAGGATCGGTAAAGCGAATCAAAGCGGCCCGCAGCGGGCCGATGGCGGCATCAGTCAGGAAGCACGAGAGCCCGGCTCGTCAATGCTCATATACTCCAACTACAACTTTCTGGACGTCAAGTTGGAATTGCAGATTCGGGCAGCTGACGGTACGCTGACGGAGCGACCCATGTCGGGGACATATTCACCCCCCGGACTTCGTTTCCCCAACGGCGGAGTCATCGACACCCATTTCGTCGTGAGCGGGACGTATCTCACCTCTTCTAAGCAGGAGTACGCGCTCTGGGCTCTGGACCTGCGCACTCTTACGTGGAGTCGCATTGATGCCGGCGGGAGTGTATTTAGCCAAGGCAGCTGGAACCGGGGCGTGCTCTGGAACCGACGCAATACTTTTGTGATCCTTGGCAACAGGAAGCGCAGTCTTGTCGATGACTACAATCACCGCCGCATCAACTTTTCGAATGTCTGCATGGTGGAACTCGAGGCATTTGGATTTTACGACAACCCCCGCAAGACCAGCCCCATGTCCGGTTTCATATCGGCAAGCAGCCCGTACTCGGGGCCTGGCCTCAGCCTCACTCGCAAGGCCGGCTACACGGCTGGCGGGCGGTTCCACTCTCGGGCCAGCGAGGAGCTGGGCGAGAAAGCGCTGGGCATGCGCGAACTGGCTGACATGGACATCTTGTGCATTGGCGGCGAGCGTATACCGGTCAACTCGAGGATCATTTCTCGGAGGTGGGGCCCATACTTTGTTCAGCTTCTGAGGGAAGGGACTGCGACGCAAGATGGCAGCGATGCTGTGACACTGCGGTCGGGCTTGTCCAGCAATCCCCTACGAGCGTCTGCGGTGACCATCACGCCTAGCGCGAGGGACGCGAGCGAAAGCCTGACCAACGGCAGCTCAATGCTGTCGACTTCGGCTTCGAGTACAGCGCCGCCTTCTAGCACAGCCGGCTCGAATGGCCCTGGCGATACGGTGGCTTACGGCGACGACATTAACCCTGCCACCGTCAACACCGCTCCCACGCCACGCTCGCTGCCGCCGAACATGAGGCCTCGCTGCGTGTACCTGCCGCACACATACTTGACGGTCCAGGCTCTGCTGCATTTCCTCTACGCAAGCTCACTTCCACCGCCTTCATCGCCGCTCTGCACGCCTCAGATTTTATGCTCCCTTTTGCAAATCGCGCGGCCGTACCGCATCGATGGTCTCCTGGAGGCCGTTGTCGAACGGTTACATGCGCTGTTGGATAGCAGGAATGCCGCCGCCGTCTTCAATGCGACAGCCATGGCAGCGGGCGGAGGACGAGGCATAGACGGGTCCCTCAACCCTAACTTCTTCGTGGGTAATCTTGATCCGATAGGGTCACCGACATCGACCTCCGACTTCTCCCTCGGCGGGACGACTGCCAACGGATCCTTTTCAGACCTGACATCGGCTACTGGAGGCCTCAGCATCAACACGAGCGTTCAGCAGGCTGGCCGTCCACGCAGCGGTGAGGTATCCGCTTCCACCAGCGTCAGTGGCTCCGAGTGGGGCTCCGAGGTTGACGGCAGCGACACGGAACGCTTCGTCTGGAACGGGGAGCTTAGCAGCGTCATTGGCCTGCAGAAGCGAGGCTTGAGGGGCTTGATGGAAGGTCGCAGGATGAGAGAAAGAACAGGCACCGGGAACGCCTCGACCTTGGCTCCTCCTGGCGGCTCCGGCTATGCTGGAGGTCAGTCCGGGGGCGGACAGCGCGTTGGGTTAGGAATCGGTGCGTCTTAAAACGAACAAGTGGGATCTTATGAGATGACGAGGGATGAATGGTCCATGATAGAGACTTCAATGATGCATAGAAACGACGAAATCGTGGTCTCCTGCACCAGGGGGGAAGGGGTTTGTCAATGTTTGTAGAGCCAGTCTTCTTCAACTTTCCTCAAAGGGGCTATTGAGACGTCCCACGGCTGTACCATTGGGCGGGCGTATCGGCAGCCGTAATTCGCGTTGGTGAGATGCAGAACCAATGTTTACCAAGAATCTTGGGTGACTCGGCCTCATTGGCAGCTTGGCCTTTGCTTATCTGCCGCCACGCCCGTCAACGTATCTGCATCCTTGTTCGTTGAGCCAGGGCCGCGGCCGCATGAGCATTGCCTACACCGACCGGACCATGGCTTGGCCAACACATTTCGCCGCGGAGAGGCTGAAGATGTGCCGAATTGCTGGTGGACCTGAAGCGCTTCCGCTGATGATACGAAGCACCTCTTCAAGAGGGAGGCAAGGTCATGTCACGGGAGCAGCGACAACCCCGAATGCCTACGAGTAGTACGGAGTACTCTGTACGTCCAGCTGCACTGCCGGCCAGGTACTCCGTATTCCGTACCGCACAATGGAAGCAAGGCGCCCATGTTCTGTCTCAGCTGAGGCATTTGGCGGGATATTGCTTGCAGCATATTTTTGCTTTTTAGCGCCAGTCGGAACTGCATGACATAGAAGAAGCAAGGGGAGAAATACGCAGTACTTCGTACCAATCTGGCATTTACCATGAACGGTCAAGACTTATCAAAATACGCATCGTCAAAGAATTTCTACCGCTCTCTATAGCTTGACTTCCCCTGCCTCGAGCGCCTGCCAATCCTTGTCGCAAAATGGCACATATTCATCGCCCTTGAGCCAATACATATCCCCGCCAGAGCCTTTGTTGTCGCCGACAGGACCAGGGCGGACGCCGGCCGCGCGCAGGACGTGCTTTTGCTGCTTGTTGGTGCCCGTTGTCTGTGCGCCGCCGCCGACCTCTGATACGAGGCGCAGAAAGAGCGGTTGCGCGTACCGTGGCAGAGACCCTCGGACGTGGGAGGCCAGGCTGCGCAGGGTGTCCTTCTGCGGCGGGTTCTGGTCGAAGCAGATGGCAACGCAGCCGGCGCGGCCATCGTGATGGGGCAGCTCGACGCCGTAGACGTTGGCCTCGCGAACTGAAGGGTGCAGACCGACAGCATGGCTGACCTCAACGGTGGACACGTTCTCCGACTTCCAGCGGAATGTATCGCCGATTCGATCCGTGAAGAAGACGCGGCCGTCATTGTCCCAGCGGGTGACGTCGCCGGTGCGGAACCAGGCGTCTCCCTTGGCAAAGACGTCCCGCATCACCTTGGCGGCTGTGGCCTCGGGGTTTCCGTGGTAGCCTTGAAAGCGGCGCTCGAGGTCGTCGACGGGCAGGCGGCAAAGCATTTCGCCAGGCTCACCGGGCTTGACCCTTTTGGCAAAGCCCGTTTTGGGATCGCGCTTAGGCGCATCCGTTTCCCAGTCGACCTCGACGAGAGCCACCTGGAGACCCTGAAGCGTGTGGTAGATCCAACCATTGCGGCCAATGGCACCGGCTGTGAGATCGTTGCGGCTGACATTCCAGGTGGCGAACGGGGCTTCGGTAGCGCCGTACATCTCGACAATGGTCTCTATGCCGAAGCGATCCTTGAACTGGTTCCATACGTCTGGCCGCAGGCCGTTGCCAAAGGCCAAGGTGACGGCATGCTTGCGGTCAAGGTTCTCGCCCGTGACTGGGTCTCGCTGGGCAGGTGCCGCGAGAAGGTAGCGTAAGGTCTCGCCGACGTACTGGATCGAGGTTGCCTTGCTATCCCGCACCTCCTGCCAAAAGGTCTTGGTTGAGAATTTGCGGCCAAGAGCCTGCGTGCTGCCGGCGGATACGGTGGCGCAAAAGGACAGGACCGAGGCTGCGGAGTGGTACAACGGCATCGATGTGTACATGATATCCTTGGGGCCTCGGCCAGTCAGCACCTCCGGGACGGTGGCGCCGATGATGCACTTGGCCCACGTGACAACGGCGGGCTTGGGCATGCCCGTTGTGCCGGACGTGTAGATGAGCGAGGCCATGCCGTTGAGAGCCTCTTCATGGCGGTCCGAGTCGGGAGCGCGCGTGGGCGGGCTCGCCAGGGCCTCGGCGGCGAGCTCAGGCGTGAGGGTTATGAACTGGACGTCGGGAAGCGCGGCTTTGACATCGTCACCGACATCTGGGGCAACATGCGGGTCGACAAGACACAGCTTAGTGGTGGCAGCCTTGATGCAGTGCGTCAGGGGCGCGCCCGTCAGGTTGTAATTGATGAAGGCCGGCTTGGCGCCGATGCTCCACAGCGCCCACCAGACGATGACGAAGGCGTCCGAGTTCTGGAAGTTCATAGCGACGATGTCGCCGGGTTTGACACCCAGCCTTTGCTTGAACCAAGCACCATAGCGAAGGACCTTGTCGTAGACTTCGGCATACGTCAGGTGCGTGCCCTCAAAAATGAGGAGGTCCTTGTTGGCGGTGGAGTGGTGCTTGGCGCGGTCCTCGAGGATATAGAAGAGGTTGAGGCGATCCCAGCGCTCGCGGAGGAAAATGCGGCCAACGCTTTTGAAGGCGCCTTTGAGGAGGAGTCGATCATACCAGAAGCCGGTGCGAGCGTTGATGTAGGCGAGAGCTGCGGCAGCGGCAGGGGCGGCGACAGCCAACGGGACTTTGGCTCAGTGTTAGCGATTGTGTGATGCCTTACGCGGAGGTCCCCAGATCACAAGGCAAGATAAGTGGTTCATGCTCAAAGAGCGATGATGGATCAATGAGCAAAGCCTTGCCTGATAATAGCTCACACGCAAGCAGGCGACACAAGACAAAGAGGGTTTGACGAACCTGGCATGGTGGGCTTCGCTCAGTGGCCGCGCAGCCGTGCACCTATATTGAGAGAGGCACTCTCGACGTGTGTGGCCTTGGAGGGTGACGAGACGGGCCAGGTGGAGAACAAAGTCGCAAGCCGCTGACTTGTCCCTCGTTGTCGATGAAGATGAAGACGGTGATGAATTTTGAGTCTCCACGTCAACCGCCTAGGCTCGAGGTGAAAAGCAGCGGCAGTAGGATGCAAAACGGATCAAAGTGTCTTGGTGGGCGCGGACGGCACAACATCGAATGTCCGTCCCATAGCTGGACACAGCCCGGCTCCGGCTATTCGAGCGGGTTGCTTCCAAGCTCGTAATGTTTGCGCGGCCAACGCAGTAGTGTTGCAGCCACCCACTCCGATTCGCTTCACTGACCTTTGTTTGCGCCGCGCTGGTTGCTTGCGGGCCGCTTGGCCGGTAGAAGCGCTCCGCCAATTCCGCGACTTGCTCGCATCCCGCACCAAGTTCGGCCGGGGGATCGGCCTGTCATGCAGGCCCGCGCGGGAGCTTGGGAGTCAGGGGGTGGTCCTGAGGCGGCCGATCAAGGTACTAACGAAGCCCTTGACCCCAGAGCCAGAATGGATCCCTCCTATGCAGGCGATGGAGCTGACCTAGGCGGGCTTCAGGGCGAGGTAGCAGGCAGGCCACCCCATCGTGTGGCGGCATCAGTAGCCCCGGAGCTGGCAACTCGAAACGACGCTCTGGTGCGGTGCAGGCTCGCGGAGCGGGTACCCAAAAGATGCCTCGGCTCGGCTCCACGATCTGGCGCAGGGCCCAATGCGGGGTACGCCATGACGATGAAGCTGGCTGGTGATTCGCCAGAGACTCGTGTCGTTGGCGGGTGAGTTCTTGCGGCGTTCCTCCCTGCGCCAAGCTCCAACGAGCTTGGAAGCACCGGAAGTCGAATTATACTCGTAGCCGTTGGGCATGTGCAGGTACGACAAGATGGCAGCGGCGCATGAGGCATCCAAGATGGCACAGCCAACGGTGTCACGGCCCCCCGGAGAGGCTTGACGGAAGGGCTGCAGTGCGACCCGAGATGCGGCTAGGAAACGAGAAAGCTCGAGACGTGGCAGCGGCGGCTGTCGACGGAGGAGCAAAACACCAAATGCGAACTCGCTCTTGCAGTCGCAGTATGTCGACTGCACCGCCGGCAAGCATGTCGTTTTCGACGTGCGCCCTCAAGCTCGCAGCGTTCAATCTGGGGCAGTACACGATGACAAGGTATCCGGCGCGGAGACGGCGCAACTCTCCATTGGCAGCCGAGCTAGCATCTTCGTCCAGCGGCCACCCGATTTGTTGCTGCGGTCGGCCGTTGGCGAAACGGAAACGCGCGCATGTTCCCTCCACTGCGGGATGAATTCATACACACGTCAAATCTGTGCCGACCCCCGAGCGTCTCTCCGCGGGAGACGGGGAGCGTCGCTTGGGGTGCGAGTACGGAGTACGAGGGGCGATGAGGCCAGATCGTGAGGAGGTTCCCCGCGGGCTCCAGGCCCTCCGCCGGCCTCTCGGGCCATTTGCCGCTCCGAGAGCCGTATACGCATCTTCTTGGCAACGGCGCTGTGAGCGCTCCTGCCATTGCATGGTAGGCAGGTAAGGTACCATGGTACCTTGTTATGGAGGGAGTACCTGTAATAGTGTAAGGCAGGTGCTCTGTCTGATTGCGCATACCTTACTTCTGCTTGGTACCTTCCATAGTACGGAGCAAAGTACGGAGTAATTTACGGAGTACGTAGTACCTACTCCGTACACGCACCGCGGGCTCCCCGGTTCACCGGGATCCACACCGGTCGGTGAGAGCTGCACGTGACTGCGCGCCGCGCTGCTCCGCCACGTCTCTGATGCCACGCATCACCACCAGGGCCTGCCTGGATCGTGGTGCGAGTCGTCAACTGTCGTGCCTCGCCAATGCGCCCCGTCTCCGACCACCAGCAGGCGGACTCTAGTTCCGTCCTGTGCCCGTAATTTCTAGCGCTTTATCTTCCTTGGGCTAATTTCCGTATATTTTCTTTCTGTCAAAGCCGGCCCTCCCTTGCTCGGGACCGTCGTCCCTTTCAGCAAGATGACTTCAGAATCTTGCGCCGAGGGTGCCCCGGCTGCGACAGCTGTCGATGCACCAGGGCCTATCCCCAAGCAACCGCCATCAGAGAAGCCATCAGAGGCGCGTCGGCGCACCTACATTGTGCTCTGGTTCTGGCTCATCGTCCTCGGCCTCGGCCTGCCGATCTGGTGGAAGACGACGACCATCTACCGCGCCGACCTTCCCCTGGATCGCATGCTGCAGTGGGCGGAAGGCAAGGTGCGACCACTGCACGCCCATTTGAGATGCTACCACTGACATACTCAGGCCTGCCGACCGGTGTTTCCCCTCCAAATCTCGGTTCGCGCCGATTCGCTGCCCGACGCTGAGGCCCAGCACCTCGTGCGCCTGACGCAGCATGCACTCGACGACCTCAACGACTTCCCCGGCCACCACTTGCGCCTGCAATTGGCCCCGAAGCGCGATGTCACAGATGCGCCTGCCGGAGCGGATAGCAAGGTGGGAGAAGAACCTGCCTTGACGATCCGCCTGACGCCCGGCGAATCGAGTGTGGCCTCGCTGAACCCGCAATCCGCCGAGCTCGACATGACCTACACGCCTAGTTCGATCCCCTCGCTCAACTCGGCGTCGTCGGCCCTCGCCTCACTTCTGGCTGACGAGCTGCGATCTACGTTTGCCGAAGAGCAGTCCATCATTTCGTATCTCCTCTCCACCTCATCGATATCCTCGGGCGATCGCCGTCCGGCCCTGACCGCCGAGGCCACCGAGGCGCTCGCGAAGCGCACGACAAAGTCCCTCCGCTACGCACCGACCTATCATCTCACCTTTTCCCTCTTCACGGATGGCGCGGTGCCTAGCACGTGGGACATCGAGGCTGCCGTCGACGCATACATGCGACCCATGCTTGAAGTGCTGCGACCCATCCACAACTTCACCATCGACACGCAGGTGCAGCTCTACGCCACGCCGGGCGTGCAGTCGCCGGTGCTCAACAAGGAGCACCTCGCATCCTTCATCAACGCCGCCGAGTGGCCGCTATCGCCGTCCATTGGTGGCGCGCCGACCGTCAACTTTGTCGTCTTCGTCGGCAACCAGACCATCGGGCTCGACGCGGAGGCTGAGACGTCGCAGTCTTGGATGATCCCGCAGTGGGGCACCGTCTATCTTCTGTCCCTGCCGTCTACGGCGACGCACGTGCCGGTGGAGAAGCTCAAGCAGCCCATGCTGACATTTGGCGGCCACCTGCTCTCGTTGCTGGGCACGCCGCAATCGGGGTCCCTGCCGCTGCGGCTGTCGACGCTTGCGCGCATCCGCTCCACCGACTTGCTCTTGAGGGCTTCCTCGTCGCTGGGTTCGCTGGCGCGACTGTCGCTCGCCCTGCCATCCATCTCCATTCCCCGTAGCGTCGCGGATGGCGTGACTACTACAATGCACCACTTGGAGCACGCGTGTGCCAGCTTAGGTGGGCCGGAGGGACTGCGGCACGCTCGCATCGCCGAAGAAGAGGCGGAGAGGGCTTTCTTCGAGAAGAGCATGGTCGGGCAGTTATACTTTCCCGACGAGCACAAGATTGCCGTCTACCTGCCACTGCTGGGGCCCGTTGGGGTCCCGCTGGTACTGGGTCTCATCAACGAGGTGAAGAGCTGGCTCAAGAGGCGGAAGCAGAGGGCGCAGGAAGCAAAAGAGAAGAAGGGTCAATAGCATCCGTAGAACCGGAGACGGAATAGAACTGATCGGGCCGAAAGGAGATGCTGTGCAGTTGAAAATGGGTCCAGCTGTGTCGTGTTTCCGGCGCCGCTGCGCGTGCTCGTTTACGATGAGGAGCTGCCCGAGCGGTGACGTCTGCGCGGGACGTGCCGAGGCGGCTCTTCTTAGCGCCAGCGACCAACCGCCCCAACGGCAGACTTGCCCTCCCGTTGCAACCGACGCAACGCGCAAGCGACAACGTTCGCCGCAACAAGATGCGGCCAACAAGATGCTTCCCGACCCCGCCCTGACCTTGACGATCCCGAGCCTGCACGATAGTACCGTCCTCGACTGCCGCATCTACCACCCCGCCTCGCTCGCCGCCGCGAACCCGCGCGCCCCGCCATGGAGACGCCACGCTGCCATCGTCGCGCATCCGTACGCACCCTTGGGCGGCTGCTACGATGACCCCATTGTGGAGGACATTGCGGCGCAGCTACTGTGCAGGGGCTATCTTGTCGGCACGTTCAACTTTCGGTATGTGCGCAGAACCTCTCTTACGCGAGAGACTGGCGGCTGACGGCCAGACAGAGGTGCCGGACACTCGGCAGGGAGGACGTCGTGGACTGCGAAGCCGGAGCGAGATGATTACGCGAGCTTTGTAGGATTCATGGTCTACTACATCCACCACCTCGACCCGTTCCGCGAGGCGACGACGCGAAAAGAGCAAGGGCTCGAACTTGGTCAAGACGCCACAGACACCCTCGGAGCCGCGGCCACGCAGCCGTCACCACAGCCCGAGCGCCCACCCGTGCTACTTCTTGCTGGCTACTCGTACGGCGCCATGATTACCACCCAGCTCTCCCCGCTTCCGAAATTGCTCGAGCCGTTTGCAGAACCGCCTGTCGACTCGGACGCCGCCCACATACGCCTCCGCGCGGAGCACCTGGCAGAGCAACAAAACATGATACTCGGCAGTATGAGAGAGGCAGTGGTGCACCCTCTCAGCCCGGGGAACCCGAGCCGGCGCTCTCTGGGCGTGCGCATCGGCGGGGATGAAGGAGGAAGTCCGCGCAGGAGTCACGATGGCTCCGTGCGGAGGAGCTTCTCGCTAGACAGAGAAGACAAGCTGCGCAAGGGGGTGAATGATTTGCTGGCAAAGAAGAGGGCGAGGCACGGACACCAGCCGCGGCGCTCGGTCAGCAGCTCCGGCTTTGGGACTAAGCATACTCGTCCCGTGAGCGAGCCGGCAAACGCGCCTGCGTTGCCCTCTGGAGCAACATCCGTACCCACGACGGAAGAGGCCGTTAAGCTACCCGTTGTGGACAATTTGGTCACATCTCGGCCAGCCTACATCCTAATTTCCCCGCTCCAAGGCCTAGTAACGCATCTTGCAACCATGTCCCTCCTTCCCTCGCGCCACCACGACCGGCATCGATGCGAGGAGCAGCTCGATGCCGCGGAAGCAAAGCTCATGCATAACCCGACGCTGGCGGTCTACGGCGATAAGGATGTATTTGTCTCAGCAGGGAAGCTGCGTACGTGGGTGACGAGGCTCACGACCGGGGGCGAGGGCCAAGGCGAAGGCGGAGGCTCGCGCTTCAGGGGCCACGAGGTTGCGACGGCGGGACATTTCTGGGTGGAGGAAGGGGTATTGGGGGAAATGAGAAGAGTGGTTGGTGGGTTTGCCGGGAGGGTGCTTGAGGATGGATAGATCTCTGGAAGTCGATGGTGTTTTGGGTTGGTGACGTTGCACGGTGGCGATGCAATGCCTTTGATGAAGGGTCACAGCGAAGAGCAGGTGGTCTGAACTCTGCTCAGCAGCATTGGAAGTAAATTTGAATACACCGTAACGTAATACGAAGTAATAATTGGCTCACTTCCGTCGTTCGCTAGGATTCATAGGCTATTCTGTACCGTTACTCACTGTGGCTGTCGTTCCTACGGGGATAATGTGCGGTACATGTAAGTTGATTCGTCAAGGGTGTCTTGGCGTGAGATTTTTTCCGCCGCCGAAGTCAGTATCATCGAAGTAGCATGCAAGGTCAGAGCTTAGATGCAAGAAATCCAAAAAGGAAAATCTTTATTTTCATTCCCCATGGTGGATTACTGTTCAACGTTCTCGCGCTTCTCCCGTCCCTATGCGCTAGCAGTCTCGAAATGAGCAGTAGGCACTACATGTATGCTGGCGAGGGTGCCAATGATGAGATTATCCCCACGCTTGCCTGGTAAATAGGTTGATCAAGCAATGCCAAGACCTTCTTGCACTTTCCGGGCAGCGCCAAGCTGGGCAACCAATAACGAACATGTACATCACGGCATTGAGCTTCTGGAAGCTACGCCCCAAGGGCTTAATGAGAAAGTCTCTCATATGCCTAGGACATCGAGCTCAGAAAAAGGTAGCTCGTGAGATTCCGAGAGTGTCATAAGAAGCGGAACCCTTGACTTGCCTACATACTTGTTTGCTGTTCAAAAGATACTGTTCTTGTCCCATATCATGGGTACCTAGGCAGTGCATTATTTCTTTCCGAGATGACGATGAGTAGCCAAAACGGCATCGAATCGGAAAGCTTGTCTCATTCAAGATTCGTATTCTACATTGAGCTGCTCAGGCTCTCAAGTCTTGGTCAAAATACTGCCCAGGCACTTCTTCGAGCTAGTTACGTATCCCACTGGACCCCATGCACCCTACCTAGAGCCCCGAACTATGCTGAACATTTATTACTCCTACTCAATCAATGAGAACTTGGCGCGAGGCGCACTGCCGATTTATGCGGCTTGGCAGGTGAGAGCCATGCCTTGCATGCCTCAACCATGTGGGGAATTGGCGCTATTTTCGCCATGACGATCATCTTCGTAGTTCGTCCCCTTTTGTGGACCGTGGAAGCGGTCGTGATAAGACGCCAAGACTATGAGTACACAAATTTTCTTCGGCTACTAGATTCTCAAGCGAATGTTCGATTGACTGTATGACCAACCGAAGCTTCATTTCACTTACGAGCCGGCGCTGGACCTGGCCGTAAGGAGACAGCCGAGAGCTTTCAAAATGTCGACGCAGACTCTAATAATAGGCCTTAAGTCGCGGCCAATTCGGCGCATTATCGCTGCGGCCATCGCCATTTCGCTCGCGACCAGTCTCATGCTTGCCTTCTTCCATCTTTCGTCAGAGAACAGCCCATACATCGGCGTGATCGACAAGATTGTGAAGGCTGCTAACTCCGGTCCGAAGAAGGCAATCATATCGTCAAATATATCATCTTGCAACATCTCAGCGGGGACATGGGACGATGCCCGGGCAAAATATGCCGACTTGCGCGATGATAAATTTACGTACGTTCATGAGTGGAATTGTAGGAATTCTGACGCGCAAGGCGCTAACAAGATGGGGAATACCCCCTTGGTGATGCAGTATTGCCTTACAGACATACCGGCGCCCAGAGGAACTCGCCGAGGTGCTACGTAACCTCCTCGAAGTACAAATCCCCTCGCTTCTAGAAGTTGTCATCGTCTGGAGCGACACAGAAACCATGCCCCCCGAGGATTACACTTCCGGGCATGGCGTTCTCGTGCGCCATCGTCGCAGCGAGCAAAACTCGCTCAATTGGAAACTCTGGCCTGACCCGTCTTACCAGACGCAAGCCATACTTCTATCTGATGATGACGTCTACTATCATCCAGACGACCTCGAGTTCACCTTTCAAGCGTGGCGGAAGTTTGGCAGGCATAGATTGACCGGTGCCCTTGCGCGCTGTGCAGTAACCCTTGCGGACGGCTCCTGGGAGTATAGTTTCTGTTCGCGCGACGCCGGACAGGACGACTACGCTATGGTGCTTACAAACCTTGCCTTTGCGCACATCTCATTCCTAGATTACTACTCCTCCACGGACCCAGTCGCGAAGAAGGTTCGCGAGTACGTCGACGAGCACTTCAATTGCGAGGATCTTGCGCTGAACTACGTTACGGCGATGTTGACTGGAGAGGGCCCTTTGCTGGTCAAAGGGCGCGAGAATTACGTGAACATGGTGCCAAAACAAGGCATCAGCACGAAGCCTGGACACCTCGAGGCCCGAAGCCAGTGCTTGTACGACTTGGCCGAAATCTTCAACTGCATGCCACTGGTTAACGAGACGGCACATATTGAGCGCGGCGTGATTGCATTATAGGAACGGCAACTAAATTAACATGTATAGTATAAAGAACGGTTTTTGTGCTTTAAGAGTAAGCAGAAGTGTCTTGTGGATGGATGGCGCAACTACCGCCAAATGAACCTTGGGCCACATGCTACGGTAACGACTTGCTACATGATCATATTCCGTTTTCAGCGACTAGAAAGCGCCATCAGCGGCAAACAGCTGTGAAGCAATGCGGTTTTACAAGCCAACGAGCCCATATCACAAGTCTAAAACAATGCTCATATCTGTCCAAATGGAATGTGAATTCCTCTTGAAGTTGATTCAATATGCTATCTATCTCGAGCGGATTTGTACGTTCATGGAGCATTTTGTCGATGTCTGGAAACTGGCCATTACGAACCTTCTGTATGATAAGTGTTCACGTAACATTTTTCGTGTCGTCAGGGGATAAATGGGCTGTTCTGTGTTGCATTCCTCTCCAGTGCGACACATAAGACAAGTTTGGCATAGTCGAAAATACTCTCGTCAATTATCAGTCAGTCACTGTCAGAAGTCCCTTATAATCTGAGCCTACTATAGGGGTGTTACTTTGAGCCAGAGAGAGCACTTTCTGTTTAAGAGCCAGATGCGCTGGTGTTGTGGAAGTTGCTCTTGCTTCTCCCTTAGGCGGCGTACCGACGGCCACGGCACATCCAATGTTTTGCATTGCGATTTTCATAAGTTAGTGTATACGCTATAGTAGATTAACCTTAATTTTGCGTTCCATTGATGTTCAGGCCTATACTGCTAGCATTGTACGATGGGGTAGAAGAACCGAACAGTAATACGTGAGTGTTGACGTCCTTGCCACTTCAATAGCTAAGGCGTCAGGAAACGCTTATGGCATTACGGGGTCATTGAGACTACCCTGGAAATTTTGGAGAAATCTTCTCAGCTTAAAATAATGCGAAGTTTTGTAAGTCTCTGTGGGAAAATGTAGCAAAGTACATCAAGCAGTCATGGGGTCGCCACAGGGGGAGCATGGTGGATGGTTTCATGGGTTTGCTTTGTGCGTTGCTGCCACGAACACTTTAGCAACCCCATTTAAGTAACTGTGCGTAAATGTACGCTAAAACATTGACATGCAAGCTTTTCGCCTACTCGTTTCTAGAACAAAGGTGCATACGTAACGATAAACGAGCCGTGAAATGGAAAGGCCCCGAATCTTTCCTATCTTCTGGCATATTCGAAGTTTGGAGTAAAGAAGCAAGTCCAAGTCTGAGAATAACAGCCAAGGGAACGGAAAACTGGCATGCCACACGCAAGGATCCATGCGACTTCCACGGTGTCAGCCATAGCGAGCGGGTCACTGATAGCAATACCGGGCAGACGGGTGTCGAACGGGCAATGTCTGCTTCCTCCAATGACTATGTCCTGATACGGACGATACCGAAGTACGTACCCATGTAGAACTATTGGTTACAAGGAAACATCCCCTTTGCTAACTGTCTACCTCCAGCTTGCTGTGCTTTCTGTCTTCTGTCATAAGTCGGTTTGCATCAGCAATCTAGCACATACGACCATAGCCGCAGTAAAATTCGGGATCCCGTCCGCTCTCCCTTAGACAAGCCTGCGAGCGGCAGATTAGTAGTTGGGTCGGTGACGACCAGCGAACACCGGCTGTTGTATGTCTTTTTTTTGGTCTTTTTGACGTTTGTATGCACCTTTTTTTGTTTCAAGGATGCCTCACTCAGTGTGGTGAAGTACTTCGTTCGCAACGTAGTAGGGAAGAATTTGTTCTTCGTGCTAGATGATTCATGAATAACTCGTACTAGCAAGGCGGATCTGCCAAAGATGGCTGCGGGTCATGGGTGGATTCTTGCGGACCAAATCTGTTGTGATGTAAGTGCGTTGTGGAGACAACCTCTTAGTGGGAAACTCCGGCCACGATCAGGCAACATGGGTTGTAGCAAAAACATTGCACAAACGGGCGTTAATGTTCTTGAATATCAGATACGCAGAGCCATATATTAGCAATACTCTTTGTGAGCGTCTCCCCGAACTCTTCCCCGATTCTTTTATCGAAATGTCTTACGTAGGCACAATGGCAACAAATATTTAGGGCTTCAGCATACTGCGTACAACGAAATTTATCTCCCTTGCCTCTAGAGGAGGAATCTAAAGCATCCAATCGAGTCAACACTTATTGTAGTTTAAAGCGAATTCCTCGCGCGCTCCGCTACTTGTGCAATTCACCTGATGCAGCTCACCCAACATGTGCAGCCATTGACGAATCAGAGTGTGTTGATTACAGCAAGGAATGGAGAATCGTACCACCAGAAAACATTTCTCGAACCTTACAACAAGAGAGACGAAAATATGAGAAGGCAGGAAGCGTCATGGTGGCCGGAGCGACATTTTTTACTCGGCTTGAGGCGGGCTATGGATGCGGATAGCATGCCGTAATAATAGACCTAGTTAGTGTTCTAGAAGCCCAGTTTACGTCGGCATATGAACATCGTCCCAAGCTGTGCATGTTTTCAGGCACCCAGTCGGCTTGTACACGGTACGACGGAATACCGGATCGCATTTTTGGGTACGTCCCACAGCGGCTCAGACGGCGCCACGGCCGATGAGTGGGCCAATTGCCATCATGGGCTATTAACAACATTCGATATAATGCACATTCAAAGCCGAAATAGAACTCTGCAGAACCGAGTTTACAGGCCCCAAAGCTCGGCAAGACGCGGCTAATAGAATTTTCCCATCACCCGAGAGTTTAAACACGAATGCATACGACATTGCATCGCATCGCCAAGTCTGCGGTTAGGTGATAGCGCTGACAGAAATTGCCAAGACGCGGCTCAGCGAATCGAGCAAAAGTTTTACGATGGCTCAGTCTCCTGGCATTTTCTTGTGAGGCTGTCTTTGGCCACAATCAGAAGTCTTCAGCAAGTATAAAAGCTGGCGTTTACGCCGACGCTATTTCACTTTCATTAGCATCACACCAACCGCTTTCCTCGTATCATATTCACACTTCTATACCACAATGAAGGTCCTTGCCGTTCTCGCTGCTTTTTTCGCCGGTGCCGCTATGGCTGCTCCGGCCTTGGAGCCGAATGAGGCTTGCCTTATGATTCTCGTCTACCCTGGCATGGATTGCCCCAAGGGCACTGTAAGTCATACTCACATCTCTGACCATATTCGTTTGAAGCTAACAATCTTCAGACTCGCAGGATTATTGTCCGTACTCTCAAAAACCCCAAATTATGGATATCGCGAAGCTAACCTTGACCTGCGCAGGACGACAACAGCGAGGACCAAGCCGCGACTTGCTGCTTCTCCAAGAAGGATTAGACTTGGAAACTGTGGAGCATTTCCCTGGATTCTTTCCGGTTCAGCCTGCCGTTCTGTTTGAGTCGTTTAGTTTGATCTGAGCTAAAGACTTCGCGCTGTTCTCTCATAACGGCGCAAGGCCTCCTCGCAAATTCGACAAAAACCTATGATGGATTTGAGAGCCAGAGGAAGCACAAATACGGAGGAATGCGGTACAAATTGCTAAGCCATTGACGCACAGCGTCCACTTGATACGGATGTCTTGAGGGGGCGTCGCATCTATGGCCATACATAGCAATCAACTCGTTGCCACATCCTCTATTGTGCTCAGCTGCATTAACCATTTGCCGTTGTCTCGTCTTGCTTGAAAGGCCATGGCACACCGTGCTCTGTATACTTTTTTAAAACCAAAAACCGGCTTGATATTCTCACACAGTTCATAGAGGCTTTTATGCTCTCAAACGCAGAATGTCTTGCGGGCCATGCAATTGATCTCTTGGGCTTCCGAGATACGTTACTCATCAGACGCCATGCTCTTGCACTGGTGCCGAGATTGATGTCAATATCAATAGCAAATGCGAGTCGTTGGCGACGCGAACTTCAGCTAATTTGAGCGCCAGCAGTACAACGTATCTCACTGCGTATGAAATTGGTCTGCGGCAAGTTGAGTGTACAAAATACGCCTACGAGTGCACTGTAACCTGGTAGTGGACAGCAAGAATCTGCTCGGATCCACAGCGGCCCAAGCCGTGCGATGAATCCGCAGCGAGCCAATCGACTAACAGATTGCGGTCATCAATACTCCGTCCTTACGTACTCCGCACCTGCTTACTTCATACGATTTGCAGAGTCTTATGGTAGAGCATCCTCGCGTGACACGTTTTGGCAAGATGCGGATGCGCCGGGACAACTGCACGGACACAACAGAGCAGGGAAGTGAAGCGCGGGGTGGTGTACGACACGGAGCACGCTTGGCTTGAGAGTGAAGTTGGCTGGGAGCCTTCCTCATTCCCTACGACTGGCTAAATGAATGTTTACGAAATCGAGCCGTCTTTACTCTACTATGCAGTACAAACACCATGAATTTCTACAGATCTGGGCATCCAATGGAATCAATTCAATGTTTCGTAATGATTCACAGGCTGCTGTACTTGACTCCGAAATTGTGAGGCACAGAAAACCAGCCCAACCCGATTTGTGCAATACTGAGAGATTCTCAGCAACGCGCCGCGCGCACCCGCAAAGAGTGGATCGTAGAGCGGTCGAGTCTGCGGGGCGGCATTTGGTGCTGGAGCAGCCATTGTGCAGCCCGCGGCATCAAGTCCTGGATAGCTGATAGAAATCGCGGGGTTACGATTGCAATCATCAGCAGTGGCCGGTTATCTCAGATACAGCAAGATAATGCATCGGGATTGAGTTTCAGATAGCGTATAGATCGTTGGCAACGAGCCGCCCTCCGTGCCGCCGCTCCCGGCCGGGGCCCCGGCGCCCGAGCCCGCGGACCCCGAGGCCGACCCCGGACGGCACCCCAGACTGGTGTGGCAGATCCCGGCGCCCGATACTCGGCGTGAGCAGCAGGAACCCTGTACGAAGGAACGTTCAAGGATGCCTATTTGTTGATTGTGATATGTCCCGATGCCCCGGTGGCGTGCGCCTCCTTGGGGGTGCTCCTGGTCGCGGCCGCGAGCATGCAAGGCAAGCAGCTTGCGCTTCGGCCGCCCGCGCGGAGTGGAGACGGCGAATGCCCCGACAGTTACCCCACGATTTATCTTTCTGGGGCTCTCTCTGCTTTACAACTTCACTTCGCAACGGCAGACACCTCCGTCACCCTTTCTTCATCTCAGAGACCATGGCTCAATTAGTAACTAAGCTCCGGGCCCCCAACGGGCACGCCTTTTCGCTGCCCACGGGCCTCTTCATCAACAATGAGTTTGTCCAGTCCAGCGCTAGCAAGAAGCTCGCCAGCATAAGCCCGATGTAAGACCACCCTTCTTACCCGTTCGTCGCCCAATAGAGCCACGTCTAACATGCGAGGGCCAGCAACGGCGAGGAGATCTGCTCCGTCGAGGCGGCCTCTGCTGAGGATGTCGACCGCGCTGTCAAGGCTGCACGCGCCGCGTTCCAGGACGCCGCGTGGAAAGACTTGCCCGGCGGGGCGCGCGGCCAGCTCATGCTGAAGCTTGCGGATCTCGTTGAGCAGCACGCAAAGACGCTGGCGACCATCGAGACGTGGGACAACGGCAAGCCCTACCTGGTGTCGCTCAACGAGGACCTACAGGAGGTCATTGGCTGCATCCGCTACTACGCCGGTTGGGCGGACAAGATCCACGGGCAGACCATCCCGACCACCAAGCACAAGTTCGCCTACACGCTGCGGCAGCCCGTGGGCGTTTGCGCCCAGATCATACCCTGGAACTACCCGCTGGCCATGGCCGCGTGGAAGCTCGGACCCGCGCTGGCGACGGGCAACACGGTTGTTCTCAAGCCGGCGGAGCAGACGCCGCTGTCGATCCTGTACTTTGCCGACCTTGTGCGCCAGGCGGGCTTCCCGCCCGGCGTGCTGAACATTGTCAACGGCCTGGGCCGCGAGGCCGGTCAGGCCCTGGCGAGCCACCCGGGCATCAACAAGGTGGCCTTTACGGGGTCAACGTTCACGGGCCGCGAGATCATGAAGACGGCCGCCATTGGGCTGCGCAACATCACTCTCGAGACGGGCGGCAAATCGCCGCTGCTTGTGTTCAGCGACGCGGACATTGAGCAGGCGGCCAAGTGGGCGTACGTGGGCATCATGAGCAACCAGGGCCAGGTGTGCACGGCGACGTCAAGGCTGCTGGTGCAGTCGAGCATCGTCGACAAGTTCACCAGGGCCTTCCTCGAGGTCGTGCGGACGACAGCCAAGGTGGGCGACCCCTTTGCCGAGGACACGACCCACGGGCCGCAAGTCTCGGAAGTGCAGTACGACAAGATCCTGGGATTCATCGAGAACGCCAAGCGCGCGGGCGCGCAGCTGGAGCTCGGTGGCACGTCGGCGAAGAAGACGGCGACGGCCGCCGGCAAGGGCTTCTTCGTCCAGCCAACCGTCTTCTCGGGCGTGACCAAGAACATGGAGGTGTTCCGCGAGGAGGTCTTTGGCCCGCTGGTGACTATCACGCCGTTCGGCGACGAGGAAGAGGCGGTAGCGCTGGCAAACGACTCCATCTACGGCCTGGCGGCGGCTGTCTTCACGCGTGACGTGGAGCGGTCGCACCGCGTGGCCTCGGCTCTCGAGGCGGGCATGGTATGGGTCAATAGCAGCAACGACTCGGAGATCCAGGTGCCGTTTGGCGGTGTCAAGCAGAGCGGCATCGGGCGAGAGCTGGGCGAGGCCGGGCTGGCGGCGTACACGGAAACCAAGGCGGTGCACGTTAACCTGGGGTCCAAGTTGTGAGATGTCAGTAAATTAGAGTAGCTCAATTTCAATATTTGACATTTCAAGCCCACGTTGCTGTCGCACAAAATGTGCTGAAGTCCCCGATGTCTGGCGCGATGAAGCTGCACGCTTGGTGACATTTGATCATTCAACATAGATAACTCCCTCGTTCAACTACATTACATTGCTTTACATTGCTAGTATATTCCCATGCTTGGCTCGCTTCGACACTAAATGAGATGGACCGACTCATCAACATCCTGTAGACTCATAGACTATCTAAGATATGCTACAAAGACTAAACAGATACTTTCGTGGCGAGGCAGTACACTAGTGACCAGGCAGACACTGCCAGTTTCTGGCTGTCGTTAGCCACATGTATACACGCTCGCTTACCCCTTACCGCTCGCGGAACCTCTTTGTACTCTTCTGTCAACAGTCATTTCCGGAACCAGCTCAACCCCGGTTAGAACAGAGAAAAGTTCCATGCAGTCAATCGCTGAGGCGTTTCTTGTCAGTACTGGAGGGCCGAGCCGCGGAGTTAGAGTTAGCGTCGGCGTCGAGGTTCTGCGCGTATAGGATGGCCTCCGCCATCTCGTTGGTCTGCATAAAGGTCTTGCGGCCCTGAACGATCCAGAAGCCGACAGCGACAACGAGCATGACCCCGAAGACAGCAATGGCGAAATTCATGTCGCTCGGATCCGGGTTCGGCTGCGTGGGGAAGAAGAAGAAAACGGTGGTTATGGCGCAGTAGGCGATGGAGACGATGTTGATGAGCGGTCCCAAGCGGCCCAAGCGGAATTCTCCAGGCGGGAGCTTATCGCGGCCAGCGATGAGGAGAGCAACGATAGGCATGGCGTACGACACGGTGAGGGCGATGGTGCTGACGCTGAGAATGGCCTGCAGGACCGTGTTGGCGAAAAGGTACAGCACGCCGACGAGCCCGATGATGACAGCCTGCAGCCACAGTGACCGCGCAGGGACCATCCAGTACGTGTCAACGTGGCCAAAGTATCCGCCGAAGGGAATACCACCGTCGCGGGCGAAACTCCAGGTCAGGCGGGAGGCCGAGGTCAGGACACTGACGCCTTGGCAGAGCCCGTTGAATGTGAAGAGGCCGATGAGCACGGCGGCTCCCTGCAAGCCGACGGTGGACTGCGTGATCTCGATGAATGGAAACCCAGTGGGCGAGTTGAGCAGGTCGTTGACGTCCTGGATGCAGAAGAGGCAGACGATCATGAAGAGGAAGCCCGACAAAGCGCCGAGCAGCACGGCCAGGTACATGGTCCGCGGCGCGTTGCGGCGCGGAGCGGGAATCTCCTCGACCATGTGGATGACAGAATCGAAGGCTGTCAGGCCGTAGGCACCCTGCACGAGGCCGAGGAACCAGCACACGCCATCGGACCAGCCCGTGCCGTTCAGCCACTGACCAAAGACGAAGGAAGCGCGCTGGAAGGCGAGGTCCGACTTGGTGCCGACGGAGATGGGCAGCGCCAGGCCGAAGACAACGAAGAGGGTGACGAAGCAGATGCCGACAAAGTTGTTGAAGGCCGGTAGTACACTCTCGCGGCGGCAGGCAACGTGGTTGAAGCCGGTGAAGGCCGCGGTGATGCCGAGGTAGACGAGGAACTGCAGCCAACCCTTGCTGGCGCCGTCCCAGTCCTCATCGAACATGACCTTCATGGCGAGCAGGAAGTCGGCCATGAAGGCAATCTGCGAGGCCGTGAGGGTCCACCAGCCGAAAGTGTTGATCCAGGCGCACATGTAGCTGGCGAAGCGACCGGTGGGGGTGTTGAACAGCTCGGAGATCCAGTACGCCTGGCCGAGGGCGGTGGGCATGCTGCTGACCATCTCGCCGAGGGAGAAGGCGACGCAGGTGTTGCAGATGGTGACGACGACGAGGCCCCAGAGGACGGCGACGGGCCCGCCGTTGGTGATGCCGTTGGCGAGGCCCTGCGCCATGGTGGACCAGGTGCCGAGGACGCAGAAGGCGAGGGCCAGCATAGACCAGAGGGAGAACTTGCGCGTCAGCGTCTGGACGTGGCCCAGCGCGGCCAGGTCGTTGGCATCGCGGGTAGCCTGGTCGACGGAGGCGTCGTCGGCGAACTTGTGAACGACTGAGTCATGGTCGTGGTTGTCCCTCACGTTGGGCGAGGATCCGGACGGCTGGCTTCTGTCCATTGAAAGCGGAAGGACACTGTCATTCTCCGGGGGAGGTTTCGTCGGGGGAGCACGGACGAGCAACGTTGGCGTTGTGATTGATGCTGATGCTCAAGAAGGGAAGGGGAGAGGGGGGTCTGAGTGATTGATGAGTTTTCGCAGCAAGGCGGGATTTTCAAAGAAGACAAGCGTGGTTGCACTGCAGCAAGACTAAACGGAACGTGACTTGTCTCAGTCGTGGTCGATGCAGTTGCAATGCCATCCGAGTCTGCAAAGGCCGGCACCTCCGATGAGTTATGTAGTCGCAGGCTCGCAACCTCGTCAGCGCCCGTCGTCGACGGGTGTGTGTCTGCAATCTCCAGCCCAGGCCAAGCCACACGATAACTAGGCCCCCGGTCGCGGTGCTATCGACGTACTCCAGCATTATTCCCGTCCGGGGCAAGGCCCCGTAGAGATTGCAGCGCTAGGCGACAAGCCACCGCGATAACGGCGATCTGCGGTGCCAACGCGGGCGGGCTGTTAAGCGACGGGGCATCTTGGAAGCGGAGGGTCCGCCGGCGAGGAGGGCGCCCTTTGGGTGTCACCGGTGGATGTCGTCGCAGCCTCCTTGGGCTCGTCTCGGGGTCCAGGAAGCCATGATGTTCCCCTTACCCAGAGGCCGGCACACCAAGTCCCGGCTTCCCCGGATTCGCCCGTGCCTCATGACGACGGCTTTCCCCAGACTTTTGCGCCGGCGCCAAGGGTTCCCCAGGTTTCGAGGCTTGCGCTCGCCTCCCTGGCGCGTCTGGGCCCAGCGACCCCCTCCCATTTGACCCCTGCCGCCGTCCGCGGACGCCCGAGGGACGGCCGGAATGGACGCTTCGGGCCCCGGATGGCGGGCTCGGTGGGCCGTCCGGCATCCGATGGTCGGCGCTGGTTCGCGGATGCTCTGCATTGATTCGCAGACTGCCATGCGCAGCACTCGTATCGCCGCTCCACCGGAGCCCGTGCAGCTTGGCCTCTACAGCTGAGGCGGGAGTGCGCGCGGCGTGCGTGAGAGTTGACGCCCATGCGCGGGTGGTTTCCCGCTTCCCCTCCCCCGGACCCCCGAGCCCGCCGCTTATCTCTGATGCTGGCGTGTACGCGGAGGCGAGCCCACCGGGGCCCGTCCTGCACGTGTAGCCAGACTCTGTGCGTCCGTGGGCGGTCCAGCCTCTCTCGCCCTTCGTCGAGCCCCTCGGCCGTTCGGCGCGGCCGCCGCGGCACGCCGCCCTCGGGGCGGCCACGGCCCACGCTCTCCGCCTACTCGTACGTTAGTCCGTAGACGGGAATCTGTCGGACGCCGCTGGGGCTTCTGGAAACACGGGGTATATATTGTCTTGCCCGTGCGCCCTTCGCTAGAGGAGATGCAAAGTACCTGTACATGCCCAGCATACCTACACAGACACCACAGATCGGATCAAGCAAGACTCTGATCAACACCATGGCGTCTCCCGCGATACAACAGCAGCAACCGGACACAACGTCAATAGCCGGGTACATTATCCTGCCGGATCCGGACGAGAGCGCCTACCAGGCCGCGGCCACGACACGCACGCAGGTCCACCCTCTGGGTATGTGGTGACGATATCCCTCCTCGCTTACACGCAGCAGCCGACTAACACGCCTGCAGACCAGCTCTCGGCTCTCGAGATCAGCGCCGCCGCGCGCCTGATCCGCGAGTTCGCCGCGCCCAAGCAGCTCAAGTTCAACTGCATCACGCTCCGCGAGCCCAAGAAGAATGAGTACGCGGCGTTCCGGTCGCGCGTGGGCCCGCGCCCCGAGCGACGGGCCTTTGCCATCGTCATCGAGCAGGGCGCCACCTGCGTGGCCGAGGTCATCGTCAACCTGACGCAGTCGCGTGTCGAGGACTGGCGCGCCGTCAAGGACGTGGCCCCGACGCTGACGCTCGAGGACCTCGACGTCATGGAGCGCGTGGCGCGCAAGGACCCCCAGGTCATCGCGGCGTGCGCCGAGCTCGGCATCACCGACATGTCGACCGTCTACTTCGACGCGTGGGCCATCGGCGTGGACCGGCGCTGGGGCTTCGAGCGACGGCTGCAGCAGGGCCTGCCGTACTGGCGCGCGTCGACCTACGACAACCAGTACGCGCACCCGCTCGACTTCACCGTCGTGGCTGACACGGAGACGGAGGAGGTGCTGGCCGTCGACATCCGGCGCGTCAACGGCGAGCGCACGCAGGTGCCGCTTGCGCAGCACAACTACCTCCCCGAGTTCGCGGACGAGGGTTCGTACAAGCCGCACCGGCTCAAGCCCATCGATATCACGCAGCCCGAGGGCGTGTCGTTCCAGATGCGCGGCAACGAGATCGCGTGGGCCGGGTACAAGATGCACATCGGCTTCAACTACCGCGAGGGCATCGTGCTGTCCGACGTGCGCGTCGACGACCCGTACGAGGGCCGCGAGCGCACCCTCTTCAACCGGCTCAGCGTCGTCGAGATGGTGGTGCCGTACGGCAACCCGGAGCCGCCGCACCACAAGAAGCACGCCTTCGACGTGGGCGAGTACGGCAGCGGCTTCATGACCAACTCTCTCAAGCTCGGGTGCGACTGCAAGGGCGCCATCCACTACCTTGACGCGGTGCTGTCGACCAACAAGGGCCAGGCGGCCATCGTCAAGAACGCCGTGTGCATCCACGAAGAGGACAACGGGCTGCTGTACAAGCACACCGACTTCCGCGACGGCAACGTCATCTCGGCGCGCGACCGGCGGCTCATCATCAGCCAGATCATCACGGCGGCCAACTACGAGTACGGCTTCTACCACACCTTCATGCTCGACGGCACCTACAAGCTCGAGATCAAGCTGACGGGCATGCTCAACACGTACTGCCTGCACCCGAGCGAGCAGGCGGCGCCGTGGGGCACCGAGGTGGCGCCCGGCATCAGCGCGCACAACCACCAGCACATCTTCTCGCTGCGCGTGGACCCGGAGGTGGACGGGCGCAACAACACGGTGGTGCAGAGCGACGCGGTGCCGTCCGAGGCGGCCGTGGGCTCGCCCGAGAACCCCTTCGGCAACGGCTTCTACTGCCGCAAGACGCCGCTGCGGACGAGCCGCGAGGGCGCGGCCGTCTACTGCCACGAGACGAGCCGGGCCTGGGACATTGTCAACCCCAACAGCATGCACCCGTGGGCCAAGAAGCCCGTCAGCTACAAGATCATCAACAACAATTGCCCGGCGGTGCTGGCTAAGCCGGGTAGCGTCGTCTACGACCGCGCCGCCTTTGCGCGCAAGGCGCTGTGGGTGGTGCCGTACCGCGACTACGAGCTGTTCCCGGCCGGCGACTACGTGTGCCAGAGCACGGGCGCCGAGGGCTGGCCGGGCAACCTGTCGGTGCTGGACTGGGCCAACCGCGACGAGCCCATCGAGAACACCGACATTGTGTGCTACGTGCAGTTTGGGCTGACGCACTTCCCGCGCACCGAGGACTTCCCCATCATGCCGGCCGAGCCCGTGAGCGTCATGCTGCGGGCGAGCAACTTTTTCCAGAAGAACCCGGCGCTGTGGGTGCCGCCGTCGCAG